>PVKM010026501.1:0-19302 GCA_004027735.1 Carollia perspicillata | reverse complement strand
GCCCCTACATTTTTTTGTTCATAATTTTTCTAGCTTCACTGCGGGAAGGTAATAAACATCAAAGCTGACAGAGTCAATGATATTTTTCCAGAGATATGACCAGACAAGCCTCCTTTCATTGGGCTCTTGGGGAAGTACAGTCCCAGGAGGGGAGAGGAACATTAAACCATGTGTCACTCATTCTGCAGGAATGGAAAGGTTGGTTTCTCTGGTTGTAATCACTTAGAGATTAAACGTTGGGCACGTGACAGCAGGAAGGCTGTGATTTGCTTCCTAAATCATGAAATCTCGTTTCCATTTCTTCCCCCTATACATCTCCTTGGGAAAGCCATATAACTTGTCCATGTCACATAGAGTCTCCTTTCATAAGCCAGTGCCCCACCTGGCCCCAGTCCCCCTAAAGAGAATGTGCTTTGTTACACTTGACGGGAAGCTTCCAAATCAGCTTTGGTCATTCCCTATTACTTCGATCCTTCTCACTTTCCCGTAACTATTGTAGAAAAGTTGCTCACCAACATCTAGTGCCCTGAAACTTTGTCAGAGGGAATACTCTCTAATCATTTTCAATTGTCTGATTTGATCACCTATAGTACTCAGCACCATGGCTGCCTTTTATTTTCTTGCCTACTTGTCACATCCTACTTGTTGGAACATAAAATCTGTGGCTCACAGAATCCCAAACCTAACCAAGTGATGGATGTCCTGTTGAGGATTAATCCACATCTCTATGTAGTTTCGAGTCTATTGCTTTTCGATTGATTTGTGCTGGACGTCAAGCAACTAACTGATGGCTGCCAAGGCTTGATTCTTAACTGTAGTACTTTTCCTACATGTTTGGGTCTACATTCTCTTGAACTGCTAATGGCCAGATGGGCATATAATAGACAAAACAAAAAACCCGAAATAAACTAGAAATATACAGTCAAGTTAAACATTTTGTCATTACCAGAGAGTACTATTTCTCTTTCTCTCTCTCAGATGCTATTCAATCCTACTCCTTAGTACCCTGCAGACAAATTAGCATCAATCCAGTGGAGAGGCTTGTCTCTTTCTTGTTTGTTTCAGCTGGATTCCCTTTTATCTCTGCTCAACCCATTCCCCTTCAGAGCAGAGACTGCCAGAATGAAAGGGGTTGCAGAGCCTTAGTTTGAGAATTTTAACTTCCATGTTCTGGGCCATCAAAAACAACCGGGGGTGGTTTGAATGGGACCCAGAAAATTCTCGTGCCCCAGATATTTCATTGAAAGTTGTTAGCTCTATTACCATAGGCAACTATTTTGATGAGCAACTTTTTGTTTCATATAGTGTTATATTGTTTTATATTTACATATTTTGAATTTATGTGAATGATCAGATGATATGCATCTTGTTCTGTTTCTTTTTTGTCTCTTTTATAAGGATCCACCCATGTTGCTATGACCAAATCTCATCTGTCGTTTCTGCTTGCCACATGATCTTCCATATTGCGCACCTAGCACATTTGACTTATCCGCTCTCCCTGTGATGGACACAGGTTGCTTCCAACATTCCCTCCTCAATCACAATGAATGCTGCACTGAAGTGTCCAAAATCCAATTAACTGACGGGTTTCCTTCTTTAATGAGTCTTTCTTACGTTTATGTACAACTGAATTTATGAGGTGAATTTTAGTTTTGTTTTAATTCTTTTTTACCCTTTAAAAAAACTCTTTAATATTTTACATGATACTCCATAGTATAAAGGTTACTTATAGATTTGTCATGCCCTTTACTCAAAATTGATCTGTTTTCTCTTCTTGCTTAAATTTACAATTATCATAACTTTCTGTTGTGCTCATTGGGTGACCTATATGTTTGAGAGAACAACTCAGTTTGCATTTTTGTCATGGTAACGATACCATTTCTATAATAATTCAAAATGTAAATGAGAGAAGTCCAATACTACAACAAACAGTCAGCAAAATCTGTAGAAGGCTGTAAGTACCATTAAAAAAATTCTATACATTACAGAAATAGAATGGCTAGAAGATGTGTTTTTCACTTATTTTTCTTTGTCTTGAAGAACCCATCTGTTAACTCTGCCATTGGTGGCTAACCCTATGGTTCAATATTTTCCTACTCTCTAGAATACTAAGCCACAGTAAACTGAAAATAATACATATAGCTCTATTTATGGAAAAATATTCACAATGCCATTTTAGAGAGAAATCAATGAAACTGTGAAAATGCCTCACCCCAAGTTATCTTCTGAGCTAAGCTGCCAGAGGTGAGTTAGAGAGCACCTGATGTCGTTCGAGCTTCAGCGTCTCTGGCTACGGCAGGTTGTATTAGGACAATGTGCCTGACCGGGGAACCATGTATAGACTTAGTTGTGATGCAGGAAGGGGCTTCATATGACAACTCAGTCCCAAAGAGGTGTTACAACTGGAAAATGATTAACTAAACCAATGAGATCGTCTTCTTGGGGGCTCTTGAAACACACAGAGAGATACTAAAAATGAAATAGGAAGAAGCAGCTGATAGAAAGAGAAATAAAATAGTTAACAAGTACGTAGATTTAATTTCTGCGGTATTCAAAAAAGATTCCATTTTCCTTTAGACCTATTTGAATATTGAGATAGTTTTCATGTGATGCAATCCTAGAATATAAACTTGTTAAAAAAAAACAAATAAAAGCACGTAAGACACTGAAAACCACATTTGAAAGGAGCAGTGAGAATGAAGTAGATTCTAATTTTAGTAGTTTATATTTTAAGTATTATATAAAGAAGTAAAGAGGTCATTGAACCAAGGAAAACTATGAGAGTGCTTGAGTGGTTAAAAGGGAATGAAATATTAAGCTCTGATTGTGTCCATGTGTAAAACGGAGGGAATAATTTATAGCTTATTTTTTCCAGCACAATAACTGTTGAATTCTGCACTTGGGGCGCTATAATAAGCTGATGGGAAGTAAGAATATTGCCCAAGCTCGAAAGTGGTGGAAGTATGTGTCTCAGATAGTAAAACTCAGCATATATCCATGGACTCCAACATATTTTGAAGACTTCCTTTTTGTTAGGTTATTCAATGAGTTGTGGTCAATGGTCTGGGGGTAGATATGACATGCGTCACCTCCAAACTATGATATTTATGATAAGTTGTGAATTCTTTTTGCCCTGTCTTTGCTTGTCTTGGAGACCATGGAAGCCAAGTGTTGAGATGGTGGAGCCACAGCATAGGAACTGGAAGGGTCCATGACTCACTGCTGGGAAGTGAAATGCCCTAGAGAGTATCTAGACCTGCAGAGGGTTTGCGAGAATGGGTAATAAACTTTTATGCTGAGAGCAACTGAGACTTTTGAGGTTGCTTACTACTGCCAGACTATACCGGGTGGGATCTGAATCATGGCCAATCTATTTTACTAGAAACGTTATACTCTTCCCATCACATTATATTGGCTTAAACAATAGAGAAGGCTCTAGATACATAGGTCTCAGCTTTGTCATCTTAAAAAATATGTGGAAAAATTGAACTCCACCTTATAGGAATGTTATAAAAGCTAAATGAAGTAACTGTTTTGAAATGTGGGATTTATTTGTATTAATGTATAGTGGGGCCAACAGATCAGAGGACAGTTGTCAATGAAAAGATAGTTTGTCCCTCACAGTTCCCAAGAGAAGCAGGTGCATTACCTCATGCATGGCCGTATTGGGAAGCACGAGGGTTGGTCAGGTGGCAGAAGGGGTAAGGGGAACAGACAAGGGCAAGAGCCTTCATTATTGTTTATGTGGAAAGGAATGGCCAGGGGTGTGACTGGCTAGTATGAATGATTGTATTAGGCTCTGGGGCATAGAACTGTCTTTACTTGTACTGGTCCCGAGGTGATTAAGAAAGTTCGGCAGTGAGTGAACAATCCTAATAAAGGAGGTGGTTGGGGTATGGGTTCAGGATCACTTTTGTTTATGAAAGGTGGATTGTTTATGATGTCTAGGAATTGGCAAACCCTGGGAAGGGCAATCCCTTTGGAGTCAGCAAAGCCCCAGCAGTAAAACCATAAGAATAAAAACATGCTTAATGTAATAACATATAGGAGAAGTACCTCAGTGAGTGTCTGGCCCAGACTAGGCACTGATGGGAATTTGAAAGCAGGATGGAAGGAAGGAAGTACGAGGCTTAGGAGACTAGGTAGTGATGGGGGAACTCAAAAAATTAAAAATTTTTAGCTTTAAATTGTAGTTAATAGGCTTAGCAATTAATGTATGTAGAAAGCTGTTGTTCCAGGAACTGGAATGTATGACTACACCTACACTGACTCCAGGATACCTGCAGGCAATCTGACTTTTGTGCCTCAGGAGGATGACAAGCAATCCAGATGGTAAGATATCCGAGCCATCGTGCTCCAGGGAAGAGACACCTGCTGCCTAGGACACAGATAAAGAATCACTGGTCAGGAGATGAAAAGATACTAAGAAAATCATTGGACTGCAGCTTTTATCTGATTAACTTTTTTTCCAGAATTCCAAACCTCTTACTTACTTTTCTTCTAAATTCCAATCCCCTTACCTACCCTTTTCTTCTCTTTATAGAAAGTTTGGCTTGAGATGAGATGTGAGACGGTCTTTTAGGGTACACAATCTGCCATTTTCTCAGATAACCAGCCATCTAAATAAGGTGTCTATAAAAATTCAATCCTTGTCTCTATTTATTGGTTCTGGCAGTGACAGGCACATGAACACTGACTTTTCTGGTTTCAGTAGGAGGAATTTACAGAGTGCAATATCAATCTAATTTATCTCTATGATAAAAGATATTCCTTAGAAATGTGTTGTTACATCACTCTTTTTTTTAAACCCTAAATTAGTTCAGGTTCTTCTCCCTTTCTGTGTCACTCTTATAAGGTAAGTCTCGGTGAATGACATTTTTTTCTTGGGAGACCTCCCCTCAGTCCCACTCTTCTCACCCTTATCCTCTGCTCCACACGCCATTGGGTCTGAGATAGGACCTCCTGTGCACCTCACACATCACTGTTTATGTCACTTTCACCATAGTGTGGAATTCTGTGAGTATATTTATTCATTCATACACCCTCATTGCCCAGGAAGCGACATGAAGGGGGAGAGATTTTGAGAACCTGCTCTCCTAACATAAAGGAATTCTCTAATATAAGCTCTCACTGCACTTACACTTCTCCTTTGTAATACTGACAATTATTTTTCATGATAACTTACACAGTGTTGGTCCTGTCTTCAACTGTTGGCTCCAAAAATGCCTATCATTTTTATTGCTGTAATTCTAGCACATGGTCCTTGCTCAGCACATGTTTGTGGAATGCCTGACAGGCAGGACTTGAATTTGTCTTGTTTCATAATGCTTGAGCTTTTAAAACAGTGTTTGGCCCATTACAGATGCTCAGTTAAAGTTTATTTGAATAAAAGCAGGCATAAATCTTCATAAGAATTCTCTAAAGTACATGTTGTTAAAAGGACTTTTAAGGGTGAGAAAAATGATGTCCAGGCAATGAAGGCTCACTTGCCTAAGATACTCAGCAAGATGGAAGCAGAGGTGGAACTCACACTGGATTCTTCTGACTCCAATGTTTGTTTTCCCTCTAACAATGCCCAGTCTTAGTAAGCCACCTGATTTGACAACAGTGGTTCAGTTTGGTGCTTGTCAAATTTTAGTACGCATACAAGTCATCTGACAATCTGGGTCAAGTACAGATTCTGAGTCAGTGGGTCTGGGGTGGCACCTGAGCTTCTGCATTTCTAACAAGCTCCCAGATAATGCTCATGCTGCTGGTGCAGTGACCACACTCTGAACATCAGAGATAAAGATGGCCCTCAGAGTAATTTTCCTAGCCTGTAGACTTATACCTTCTACAGAGAAATAAAGAAGAAAATTAATCAGTGTAAAGAGTTCTCGTTATTAAGCAAAGGTGTTTTCAAGCAAGATAAGTTGTCTAAATTGATCGAATTCAATAGACAAGTGTTAACCCTCTACCTAGTTTTGCTGTTGGGAAGAGAGGGTCTCTACGCTGAAACCAAGGCCTTGTTTTTGTTTTTCATCAGTAAGAAGCTGAAAACAACACCATTTCAGTCAAAATGAACTAACCATGAACTAAAGGCTTTGTAATGGACTTCTTATGTAATAGTACAGTTCCACTGTCTTGTGATGTGTTGCCTGGATAAGTGACTTTGAGATTTGCCTGTAGGAAGTTTACTGGGGAGTGAGGAAAGCACGTTGGGAACAGGGAGAGGTTGACCTGCGATGCATTTGCAGATGAGGCCCAGTTGATTAAGTGGGAGATGTGCAACTTAAAGGACCTTTGGAGTTGTCATTTTTTTTAACTTGAGAGTTTTTTGGGGGGAGTTTTTTTTTTTCCATTGTTTATCTTGTTACAGTTGTCTCATCCCCCCCCCCCTTTACAGTCATCTTAAATAAAGGCGAGAAAACAGGGTCTATAAAAAATTTATACCCCTAATGACTGGTTATTGGGTGCAGACTGTCACCCACAGGAGTGGTACCATTTGAGTGAGGTGGCTTTGACCAAGGGTAATTCATAGAGAGGGAGTCAGAGTGGACAGCCAGCAGCCCTCATGCCCAGAAGATGGGTGAATAGGAGCCTCAGCAAAGCGGGGGTTCCACAGAATTAGCTATACACACTGTTCATAGAACTTAGGCAGGTGTAATAAATATCTTCAGCACTATCTCTGGGTTTTGAAAACATTACTCAGCAAACTCTCCAGAGAAATAAGCTTTTCTGGTGCAAAGAGCTGGAAGCCACAAGAACAGAATGAAGCAGGGGCGGGAGTTAAAATGACAGCCGTATTCTACCACATAGATATACTATTAGCTGTTTCCAGGCCCTCTGAAATAATTATGTCTACTAAAATTTCATTAAACTCACAACATGTTTAATTGCTCCACCCACATATCTGTTCCTGATATTTTTCTAGCTTTTTCCTTCTCATATTTTTTCATTATAAAATGTGAAGTTTCAAACAGACGATCTACGAAATCCCAGACAGTTTTAATAAAATACTGGTTATATAACTCTTTCTCCTTCTAAATCACTGCCCTTATCAACTGGCTCAGAGAGCAGGGACTTGGCCTAATCCTTTTTTCCCCCCACAAATATCTATTCCAAGAAGCTAGAAATACTTAAAAAGAAAAAGGAACAATTGAATAAATACTGGTCCTTTTACATCACAAATGACTTTTAAATATAAAATTAAATTGAAATTTAGTGTAACTTTGCAGAAAATCTGGAATATAGAGAAAACAAAAGAAGGCAACTATTTCAACTAATCCGTTAGTATTTAATTTTATTTATACTTTCCAATTTCCATATAATTACAATTACATAATTATGCAATTTTACATTCTATTATTTTCATTTAACATTGAACATCCAAAGCATTCCCACATATATTGAATGTCCTTTGTAATTAAATATCTTTATATTATTTCAAGCAATATAAATTAGAATTTACTTTAATACTTCTAATTGAGAAGACTTTGCTTATTATTATTTCTTATTTTTGTACTTAACTAATATAGCTTTGTCCAAAACTTTTCCTAAAATCTGGATGATGTCTTAGGTTAGAATCCTAGAATTAAAAATTGAAGCAGCTTTCTAGGCCAGGGGCAAACAGTTAGGATGCTCAGAGCAACAGAAAAGACCACACCTGGGGAGACATTGTTTTACCAACAGACTCCCTTCCTCTCTACATCAGTTTGAGGATGTAGATATTTCAATATCTATAACAATGATAGTGATTATTTTGGTCACACAAATACTTTTTAGTAATATAATACTTTTTAAATAATGTAAATGCTTACTATAATATAAACAGGATAGGCAAATCTATTTCTACTAGATTACCTCCCCCAAACAACACAGGCTCTTTCAGAAATAGAATATAAACACACCAAAAAAATAAAACCTTTTTCTTCTTGTCTGAGTCCAAAGATCATTTGTTTGTGACAAATTCACAATCTGGTTGTTTTAGAAGTTTCAAGATTGGTAGTACACACCATAAGAAAATTAATAGAGAAAAAAGGGAAGGAAAAGAGGAAGAAAGTGCAAAATAATGGACAGACCTGGGCATTCTTACACCTATATGGATTTTGTAAATTGATCTTCCACTTCCCCTGTAACTAATGACACTTACCTCATCTGGGCGGGGGACATAATCAAACAATATCACTCCGTACTCTCTATTTGCAAAGGTTTGTGTGATGAACAAGGAAGCGGGTTTTGGAAGTCATTCTATGTCTCAGGCAGAACATTATTATTTTAATATGTGGTTTGGAACTGGGGTGTGAAATTCTCCATTGGAGACTTAGAAGAGAATGGAATGTTATTTCTCATTTGGAAAAACAATTTTGGAAGAACGATCTACCTTTCCAAACAAAGCTTCTTCCACTACTAAAAATGAGAGAAAACTAACAGAAAAAGGCAAACTCTTAAATTTCATCTTGTATTTTTCTTTTATCAAAACTACCTCATGTTCTACTAAACTTTTTTTTCCAGAATATCTTTGTCCCTATTTCTCAGTTTCCTCGTTTCTCTCCTTTTTTTAATTTCTGTTTGGCAAGGGTGACCAGCAATACCAGTTAACCTTTGAAAAATAACTTGGGGAAATTTCCAGGATGCCAAGCCATAGATAATGTCATGGATCCTCTCTTCCTATGGTATAAATAACAGGTTAAACCCAGGGCCACTGGGTAATGTCTAAATGCTTTTGGGCATAGCTCAACCAGGGTGTAAACACCCTGAGCAGGATTTAGACACACACTGTTTTTTCCTCATAAATATTCTTGATTCAGGTCAATGTAAGGCAGCCCTGCTAGAAGTAATATCAGTTTTAGAAAAAACCCATATATGTAGTGGTTAACTATTGCTGCTTGCTGCAAGGGATCATCCAACCATTGACTGTGTCACTCGTTGGCTCTTACATGAATAGTGGGCTTAGGCAGGCAAAGGAGAGCAGGGAGCGTGATCGTGAGTTCATTTTCAGCAGCTGCAGGTAGCTTCCCTTGTGTAGGGTACTTAATCTCTTAGCGTTTCACTTTACAGCTCTGTGAAAATGAGTCCAAACAATATTAACTGACCTCTGAAGTGATTTGCTGGAGTACTATCAAAATTATGGAAAGCAAATATCAAATGCTAAACAAACATTTAAGAATAATTTTCTTCTATTTAATGGTTTTGAGTTCCTGGGCTTTTCTCTATTTTCTAATCTTTTCCTTCTCTGCACCCCCCTTTTACTCTTAGTCAGAGTCTTAGTAAGACTAGCTGAACTTTTTGTGTTGGAGGAACCTGCTCTTAATGTCAACAAAGGCCATAAGTAATATAAAGATAGTAAGATAGGGTGGTGTGGAACCTTATGACAAGGAAAGCTACTTATATGGAGTGGTCACGGATGGTTCTTTGAGTGGTGGCAGCTGCTCTAAGGCCTGAATGATAAGGAAACATAAACCATCAGATGAGAAATTTCCATCAGCTGCCACTACATCTCTCCACCTCATGAACTCTGCCCTCTTTCCTGGTGCCATTGATGAACTCTCCCCGCTTGTCTCTCTCACCTGTCAATTGGATTCCATATTCTCTTTACTACTCACGGGAATCACACAGTAATTATCTTTTTGCTCTACTGCAAAACCAAATATTTCCTTTCTAATGGTTAGATACATTGCATAGTGATACATAAACATTTTGTAATTTTTCCTATCTTAAAAATACTCTCCAGTTACCCCCTCCATTATCCGCTCCCTGACATTGGAGATTTCTTCCAGTGTTTCCTCTTTGTTCTGCCACTCCACTTCTAGAGTCACTCCAATCATGTTTCACCCTTACCACCCATTGAAGAGCTCATATCAAGTTCACGGATAATCATAATGTCGATGAAGTCAGTGGCTAACTATCTAAACCTGACCTATCGGTAGCCATTGACAGAGTTGATTGCTCTCCTTCCTGAAATACTTCCTGTTTCTAGCTTCACTAGAGACACAGGACACCACACCAGCCAGGATTTCTGCCCACCTCACTGTTCTCTCCTTCTCGTGTCCTTTGACCTCATCGCTGGATTGTGGAGTTCTCCTGCAGCTCAGCTCTCCCACTTTCTCTCTTCCGCCTCTGTGTCCACCACCTGGGTAATTTCATGGATGTAATCCTCATCTTCATAGTGGTGACTTCCTAGTTTATCTCTCCAGTTTGATGTCCCAAATGCTTATAGCTGTATTGTTGCCTGATACATCCAATGGAAGCCTAATAGTATTTCAATTTAACATGCCCCCCAAAATCCCTGTGGCCCAAGAAAATAATTCGTTGCCTTCACCAGAAAGGGAAACACGGGAGGAGAAACAGTTCTATGGCAGAAATGCAAGCATTGCATATTGGAGCGCTGTCTCCAGGGACATCAGTCACATTGGACAAAAGTTCAAGAGAGGTTAGGGCTGGAGTTAAAGAGTTTGAGGAAGCTTTCTGATTTTCACAGCAGTCCAGCTGTCAGAGGCAGGACTTTTGTTCTTCCGGTGGCCAGCTACTGGTGTGATCTTTGGACTCAGACAAGAAGAAAAAGGTTTTATTTTTTTGGTGTGTTTATATTCTATTTCTGAAAGAGCCTGTGTTGTTTGGGGGAGGTAATCTAGTAGAAATAGATTTGCCTATCCTGTTTATATTATAGTAAGCATTTACATTATTTAAAAAGTATTATATTACTAAAAAGTATTTGTGTGACCAAAATAATCACTATCATTGTTATAGATATTGAAATATCAATACTATGATGTTGAGTCTGATACTGAAAATCTTATCGTTAAGAACATAACACCTATAAAGCGAACAGCATTATAAACAGGACAAATCATAATACGTACTTCAGACATTTCACCAGGTGTGATTTGATGTGAATAAATTTTAGCCCTAAATGATTATGGTACATCAGGGGACAATTGTCTTACCTTACTTGAAGGATGTGAAATCTACTATTGTAAGTCAGCTTAACTAAAATATCTCTTGCAATAATTCAACAGAGACAAAAACTGTCTGACATGACAAATGATATTTGCTTGGTTCATTATAAAAATTAAACTGCTTTTTATTGGTTAGAGTGATATTGAACATGATATTCAATTTGAAAACATCAGGGGGAAATTCAGAAAATCAAATTTATAAAGTATATATCTCATGAAATTCTAATTAGAGAATTGTGTTGTACCTTATTCTATATAATACAAAACAAAACAAAGAACATGAACAATTTCCTGCATGAAAAGATTTAAGGTAAATAGAGAAATGAGAAATTTCTACATAGGTGAACTTGTTCCTTTTAATTAAATACATTTTTAAGGAATGAGCCTATTACAATGCATTGAGCTTAGAAAAAGCAAAACATTTGGATACCACACTTATGTTTTTTAAATGCTTCAAATTCCCAAAGTTTATGAATCAAGAAAAAATAAATTAAAGATTTTGGGGAAAACAGCTAAGGAGCTATTTTGAGATGTAACCTTTTAAGAAGTCAAGATTTGATGTATCCAGAAAACTTAGCCCATGGAGATGTGGTTCTAAGGAGAGAAAATGGGATATGAAGAAATACAGGGATAGAAAAATCTGTGATCATCGACCAGCATCCTTGTTACTCCCATCATTCTTTATGCTGAATCCATGGTTTATATTAACACTTAGCTGCTTGACTAAACTGAAAACCACCTGTGAAAACTTGTACACTGTCTCTTTGGTTTTCTGGTGGAATCTTCGTTGTATTTGTTTTAGGGAACAACATGCCTTCCTGTCCCCTCTTTCTACTTCTTGTAGGTTTTTTGAATGACAATGAACTGGCCTAGAAATCGTTTCCGTAGCTCTGAGCCAGTGGACAAAACTCTTGACTTTCTCTTATGATCATTGCCTCCCTTGGTCCTTTTTGGCAACTTCTTGTCATTGGGGCTGTGCTGGCAACCCTGGCATCTGCTTCATGTTGCTGCTTCCTGTCCCAGGAGGGAAGCTGGGAATTTTGATTTGTAAAGGGTGCCTTTCTTTGAAGTCGGAGTTCCTTTGTGGCTTTCCTATATATTATCTCTGAAAATGTGACCCGCATGATAGATGTGAAAAACTGAGTTGAGTGACCTGCAATTTCTTCTCTCTGGATCATCAATTTATCTCTAGTTGGCTGGCAAATTTGCAGATTTCTACAGAGCTGACACTTTCAGTGGGAAAGGAAGAAGTGAGTCCCAGATTATGGCTGGCTGGAAGCCCGTAGTGAGCCAACTGGGACATTTCATGCTGGAAATGCACGATGGAAGAGAAGAATACTCTGCATTCTGGGTTGCGCTTCTACTGAATTGCCATCTGCCTCTCCCACCGTCTCTGTCCCACTTCTGTTTAAAACTCTGTTTCCGAAGTAGTGTGCCTCCTCTCATTTGTCTCAGGGAGCCGTGGTCAAACATCATAAAACAAACAAACATACAAAAAAATTGCAAAATAAAAATGCCTTTAACTGAGAGAGCTAATCAACAGGGATAAGCCAAGAAGTGGCCTCAGATGCTTGGGTCCTCAAGAGGGAAAATCCTAACCCTTGGCGTTGCTTCAGGTTCCAGCAAGTAAGGAGGGAGTTCCCTTGAATGGAGGTGAGGTGACTGCAGAGAACTAAGGGTTAAAGTGACAAGACCCGAACTGGCCAGAGTTGCTCCGCTGGGGCTTGACCTCTTAGAAAGGGAGTCCATCTCCCAGTCTCTACCTACCACCCCCTGTCCTTGTGACTTTCTGTACGTAACTGTAAATCATTCTTCCTTTCCTCATTTTCATTTTCCTTGTGTCAGTGACGTGATTCAAAAAGCACTGGGGCTGCGTTCCCACTGGGAAAAAAGCAGCCTCAGTGCCTGTGAGGGCTGCTCACGCCGGCTCTGGAGCTGGTGACACTATGGAGCTTGTTAACTTCACATCTTCTTCTTTTATATTTTTTGTGATACATTTTACAGAAACCCACCCTGGGGAGAGAAGGGCCAGTTGCCTCTTTATTACACTGTAGAAGAGGCACATTAGCGTTCCAGTCTATATATTATGAAATTAAGTGGATACCCTTGGGGTTAATTCCTTGTTGTAATTGTAATGAAAAGAAACAATTTCTAACCCTCCATTTAAGATCTGTAACTATTAAAATCCACTGGTCTTGGTGACTCCTGGGGCCAGTGGAGTGCTTCATTCAATGTGCATGAAAAAGGGCACTCCTACAGTGTCCAATATCAGTAATTTAAAAAATAACAACCTCCAAGTGGGAAAACTAACAAATGAGTTTTCCATTTAGCCCCTCCCTGCTGTTTACCCATGGTGTGTTATATTCATCAACAGTGTGAAATTATATGCACATTAAAATTATGGGCCTGGGTTCTAGGATTTGGGTTGGACCAGAGGAGGGGAAGGGTACAGCGTGATGCTCTAGAGGATGAAATTTGGAGTGAATCATCATAAAAGATGGAACTGTGAGAACTGGGAGAAAGGACCGTGTTTGTTCAAGGAAACCAGCACCTTGGCTTTCTCCCCTGCTGCCTCCAGAGCTTCCTCTGCTGATCGGAGAGTGGTTTCAGCACACACTTTCAACTGCAAATTGATACATGTTTTGCTTTATAATATTTAGCCTGCTGTAATTCAGTTTATTGTCAGCAGTCAAAAAGGTACCTCCTGCATATGACATCTGATTTAATTTTTTTATTACAGCTATTACAGCCATTAAAACACCAAATTTACTAGTGTGTTATCATCTGACACAGTGTAAATCACTGGTTGGTGTGTGCACAGGGGATGATGACAATAATCTAAAATAAAAGAAAAGGACAATTCAGTTCATAATAGAGTTAGTATATAAAAAGAATGAGACTTTGTGAGGCTTCTGAGGTTTCTGGTGGGAGTTCTTTTTAATAAATGTATTTGTTCCGTTGTGGTTGGCATGGTTGTAGCTCTTTTTATTTCTCTCTTTTCACTCATCATTGTATGAACTGCTTCAGAAGAAAGGAAAAACAGTTGTTTGCCTGACAGAAAAGGAGCAAACTAAGAAATAATTTTATTTTAAAGATTTTATTCTATTGTGTCAAGAAATGTGATGAGACATTTTATTTAGAGATTTTTTTTTGACAATATGTTGTTCCATGTCAGAATGTATTAAAGCAACATTTTTATTTTGGGTGACTAGACTCTGTTAATTCACACAGTGTAGCTCCTGGTCACTTGTGAAGTGTCTCAGAACACTCACGAAAAGTCATTACTTCTCTGCTGTTCTCATGCCATTTGCAAATCTCGTCCTTCCCAAATTTGTCTCTTTGGTAGTCATTTCAAAATGCCAGCAGAGGGCTGGTAATGAATGGCCCATCGTATTTAGGTTGCTGGCTTATATCCTGACCAGGCAGGCGGTCTGGGGAAAATAGTTGCCCTGTCTCAATTCAGTTCCCAGCTTCCTCCAGTCCACTCAGTCAAAACATTTTGCCAGCCTCCTGACCTGAGCTGCTCATCTGTCCCTAACTTGCCATTTGGAAAGAGGCTTGTGAGATGCCCTCACGTGAATATCACAGTGAAAGGGAGGACTGCTTTACACTGAAGTCTACTTTGGAGTATCTAACTCTTGATATAATAGATTATTTTTATTTTTAACTTTTTATTTTGAAGCAGTTTTAGACTTACACAAAAGTGCAAAAACTACCAGAAGTTCACATATATCCTTCACCCAGCTTTTTCTGATATTAAAACTTACATAACCATAACAAAATTCTCTCAAGCAGAAAGTTAAAATTGCTGTACTGCTATTAAGTTAATTACAGTTTATTTAAATTTCTTCAAATTCAAGATTATTTAAATTTTAACATTTTTTCTTAGTGTCTTTAAAAAAATTTAAAAAAATTTTTCAGGATCCAATTCTGGAATCTACATTGCATTTAGTTCTCATTCCTTCTTAGTCTTTTCCAAGTTGTGACAGATTCTCAGTCTTGTCTTTTAATATTTTGATATTTTTCCAGGGTACTGGTCAATTATTTTGTGGAATGTTTTTGGAATTGGATCGGTCTGCTGTTCTATCATCATCAGATGAAGGTTATGCATTTCTGGCAAGAACACCACAAATATGACCTGTGAGTCCCATGCACAGAACATGATGTAGCTGTCTTTTTCATGGTGATGTTGACCACGATCACTTGGTTAAGATCGTATCTGCTGGGTTTCTCCATGATAAATTTACCATTTTTCTTGATACAATAATTTTAATATTCAAATTTTTAAGGTCTTTACAAGGGGGTATGTGTTTATGTAGTCAAAAAAGAGCCATCCTCTCTCAGTTTTGTATTTAAATAAGCCTAATACTTTTTACCACACCCTGCATTTTGCAATCCAGTCAGCATTGAAGAATTTGAAATACTTGAGGAAAGTCATCCTTGGTGATATGATCCTATGACAAGAACTTTAATACTGGGTGGAACATGAGAACAATGCAAGCTTGTGGCCTGCACTTGGAGGCAAGGAATGTGTGAACTTGGTCAGTGGCAGATGTTGGCATTAGCTACTGGGCCAGAAAGATGAGCAAAATATGAAGTATAGTTTGAGCTGTGTTCTGGAAATCACTTGTTTATTTTACTAGTGTGTGTAATTTTTTTTGTACGTGCCTCTGTTGTCCACTGTACTGTGACCTCCAGGAAGTTGCAGATTATAAACCAATATGATCCATAACCTTCTTTTGCATCTGCAAGCTCCCTTAAACTATGTACATAACGTACTCACAGGTTTCAGAAAATAGGTATAAACATCTTGGAGGCCTACCACATTTGCTGAGAGTCTGAATGAGACTAACATTATTAGCAGGAGACTAACAATATGGGCCACAGCAATAATAGCAGGAGGAGCAGAGACCTCTTTCTATTGTTTTATTTTTTTATTTTTATTGATTGTTTCTTTTTAAGGGATCATTACATTCTAGGTGCTTGTGCTTGGTATTTTACATATGGTATATAAGATTAGTTTATTTTCTCTATTTTTCACATGTGGAAACTAAGGCATCACAGGGCTTAGTGACTTACTAAGATTTACATAGCTAACAGATGGAAGAGATAGAATTTTATTCTTTGATTTTTTTATGCATAGCTCTTCCTCCCCATTTCTTAACATTTTAATTTAACACTACAGCAAAGAAAACAATCAGGATGGTGAAGGTCCCTGAAGCCCAATTCTCTTCCTGCTTTTCTATTATCTATCGTCTATCTCTATTATCTGCTATTCTGTTAAACAATAGCCTTTGAAGTCTTGGAATGGAAAATCAGAACAAAAGGGAAAATGGCCATGAATAGATCAAATGCACCATGCATTGACAAAATAAAAACAAATCAAATAATTTTATTAATATTTTAAAATGAAAAAATAAATCTGAATACAATAAAAGGTAAGTTTTCCTTCTAGGGGTTGCAATGTTTTCAACAGCTATGTTGGTCTCTAATTTACACAGATCACGTTGGAACTGAATTAGTAAAGGAGATTCATCAAGACATTAATATTATTGTAATTGATAATTGCTGGGTCAAGGGTAGAAAATATTCTGAGGGATTATAGAGTCAGAGAAAGTTATAACCACATTAAAAACCTGGACCAGGTTATTGTGGAAACTTGTAGAAATACTCCCAAAGGAGGTTACAACCAATGGATTATGTAATTTTATGACTTGAGTTATATTTATGAGGATAAGAAACGATTTTCTTTCTTTTGGACTGAGGCACTGAGATATCAAGACTTCCTCCTTAGTCTTTCCTGTTTGTGCTAGGCTATGTGTTCTTTGTCCATGTGGCACTATTGACATCTTCAGAGGCCAGCAATCGGTGAGATCCATCCAACCACTGAACAAAGACTCTTCTGAGAGCAGCTAATGGATGCTGTGTCAGATCTCCTGCCTCTGGTATTTTGCCAGCTCCATTGTATAGGACACTTTAGATATCTAAAGGCTGCCTTTCATTCATGGTCCCTTTATTCAAGGCATAATATTTCTGATGTGTACTTCATATATTTGAAATTTCTCAGTTTCCAAATAGGAAGGTACAATATTCTACATATAGTTTTTCTAGTTGCTTTTTATTCCCTATTATTTTTAAACCCCCTTTTTCCTAAAATTATATTTTATTGATTATGCTATTATAGTTGTCCCAATTTTCCACCTTTTCCTCCTCCACCCAGCACCCCTACTCCCTCAGGCAATCCCCACACTATTGTTCATGTCCATGGGTCATGTGTACAACTTTTTTGGCTACTCTATTTCTTATATTGTAGTTTACATCCCCATGGCTATTCTGTAACTACCTACTTGTACTTCTTAATCCCCTCACCTCTTTACTCATTACCCCACATACCCCTCCCATCTGGCAACTATCAAAATGCTCTCTGTATCCATGATTCTGTCTTTGTTCTTCTTGTTTGCTTAGTTCATTTTAGATTCAATTGTTGATAGATGTGTGTTTATTGCCATTTAATTCTTCATAGATTTGACCTTCTTTTTCTTAAATAAGTCCCTTTAACATTCATATAATAATGGTTTGGTGATGGTGAACTCCTTTAGTTTATTTATTTTTATTTTTTGGTCTGGGAAGCTCTCTGTCCGCCCTTGGATTCTAACTGGTATCCTTACTACCATTTAGATATAGCAATCTTGGCTGTAGGTCCCTGCTTTTCATGACTTTGAATATTTCTTGCCAATCCTTCTAGCCTGCAAAGTTTCTTTTGAGAAATCAGCTGACAGTCTTAATGGGAACTCCCCTGTAGGTAACTAACTGCTTTTCTTTTGTGCTTTTAAGATTCTCTCTTTATATTTAGCCTTTGGCATTTTAATTATGATGTGTCTTAGAGTGGGCCACATTGTATTCATCTTGTTCGGGATTCTCTGTGCTTCCTGGACTTGCATGTCTATTCCCTTCACCAAATTAAGGAAGTTTTCTTTCATTATTTTAAAAAATATATTCCCAATTTCTTACCCTTTCTCCTGTATTTCTGGCACCCTTATGATGTGAATGTTGGATCTTTTGAAGTTGTCCCAGAGACTTCTTACACTATCCTTGTTTTTTTTTTTTTTTGGGGGGGGGCCATTTTTTCTTCTTGTTCTGATTGAAGCCGGAAAAGCTGGCTTTCATTCTACCTATCATCTACCAGACCCAAAAAGCAGAGACAGAGATTGATTCTTTATGTGTACTTTATTGAGATGTTTGGTGATTTGAGAAGAAGATGGGTTTGTGACCTAACAGACCTCTTAAATTCTATTTTAAAATGGCCCTTTATATTAGGAGAACAAAGGGTAGGTAAGGGGTTTGGAATTCAGAGAAAAGTTAGTTGAATTAAAAAAACTTGCAGCATTCTTGCTTTGCGGGGGGTGGCCTTTAGCTGTGCCCCAGGCAGTGGTCTTTAGCTGTGTTCTGGTTCTGGAGTACAATGGCTCAGTTACCATCTTGAATTGCTTGCAGCCCTCTGAAGGCACAAAGGTAGAAATGCTAATGGTCTCCTGGAGTCAAGGTGGTCATACCTTCAGTTCCTGGAACAATAGCTTTTACATGCATTTATTACTAAGCTTATTAGCTATTACTTAAACTAAAATTTTCCAACTTTCAAGTCCCCCATGATGATTGCTTGTTTTTTGCTTCCTATGTTCCAAATCATTGATTTGATTCTCAGCTTCATCCACTCCATAGTCGTTTCCCTGTAATTTGTTCTTTGTTTCAATTAGTGTATCCTTCATTTCCGACTGGATATTTTTTATGCTGTTGAGGTCCTCACTAAGTTGCTTGAGTATCCTTATAACCAGTGTTTTGAACTCTACATGTGATAGATTGCTGACCTCATTTTGCTTAGTTCTTTTTCTGGAGTTTTGATCTGCACTTTCATTTAGGCCATGTTTCTTTGTTTTTCCAATTTGGCAGCCTCCTTGTGTTTATTTCTATGCATTAAGTAGAACTGTTATTACCCCCTGTCTTGGTCGTGTGGCCTAATGTACTAAGTGTTCTATAGGGTCCATTAGCACAGCCTCCTCTATCACCCAAGCTGAGTACTCAAGGTATGTCCTTCATGTGGGCTGAGTATACCCTTCTCTTTTAGTTAAGCCCTGAATGCTGTTGGCAGGTCAATGGGAAGGATTTACGAGGCCAGTCAGTTGCAAGGACTGGCTGTGACCACTAACCACCAACTTCTGCCCTCCATGGAGGATCAGCTGTGCAAGGGCTGGGTGGTGGTGCTCTGATGTGGTTTGTAGCTGTCCACTGGGTATGTAGGCTCTGGAATTTTCTGGGTGTTTCAGGCCAAGATCTGCCCCCACCTGTGTTCTGCCCAGGGCTACTCTGC
>PVKM010026500.1:0-19306 GCA_004027735.1 Carollia perspicillata | reverse complement strand
CCAAGACAATGTTTGAGTCAAAGTTGAGGGCTTTGGTGTGGAGAGGACATGCAGTGGAACTCCTGTTCACCCTGACATATCTTTTCTCTCTCATCCTCAGAACTTTATCTCCAGCAATTCCACCATGCAGAGCATTCTATACAATTAATTGACAACATGGAACTTGCTGCTGGAACTCCTGGAAAGTTCTACAGCCCTGGGCATTAACTACCATCTAATGTGAGGGGCAACTTACCTGCAGAATGGTTGGACCATGAGGCTGACACCCCAGTGACCATCTGCCCCTCCCCTAACTGAGTCACAGCAGTGCTGTTCTGTGATTGGACCACAGCTAGAGGTAATCCCATTCTTCTAGCAAGTAAGGCTCAGGAACAAACATGCAACTCAATTGAAGACAATGCAATATAGAAGGAGATGAGCTGACTTCTGAGAAAACCTTAATGGAAAATATCTACAGAGTGTCTCCTGATAGACACAACAGAGAAACACTTTGCCCTGATTGCCATGGTTGGCCATAGTACAATCATGAGGAAAGCATGCCCCAGGTGGATCCCAACACCATGGGTCCAGTGCCAGGGGAAAGATAGGAAGGACATGGGTCCTGCGTGATCTAGGTGATTGGCCAGAACCAATTTGGAAGCCCAGCCACCTCTGGACTCTCTGCACTTGGGCCATGATACCTTTTTCACTATTTCAGCCTGTTTGAATGCAGCTGTGTACTATTAGCACTCTAACATGTCCTAATGGACACACTTGATAAAAGAACCAGGGATGCGTTTAAATGATTATCTCTCTAGTTGGCTTCATCAGGGCTTTGGTCCTCCTTGAGGGAACATCCGCAGCCAAGCCCAATTCCAGCTCATCTGACAGCCTCTAAGACGCTCCCAGGAGCACTCACTCTTGTGTGGATAGAGCCCTACTGGGAACACAGATTGTGGGATATCAACCTTTTAGATTAAGTCAGGTTGAATAATAGCAGGCACTTTTCCAGGGACACGTCTGAGCAGTTTACATACTTGTTCTTCTCAACAATGCGTGAAGGGGATCTTGCCATTATCTACATATTATGGACAAGGACATTGAGATACAGAGACATTAAGTAACTTGTCCAGAGATACACAGCTAATGAGTGGCTGAAGCTGGATTCAAAATCAAATAGTTCAGCTTCAGAGTCTGTGCTGTTAGCTGAATTGTTTCTCATTTGAAGTGGTCCTATGATCCCCACATCAAAACCACATAAGGGAAGAGGCAGAAATGACCCATTAAAATAGAACTCACTTGAAATCATAAAATGGGAAAAAACACACCTTTAAGGTTTCATCCATCTCCAGGGAAGCCACTGCAGGCTTTGGAGAACGGAGTGGAAGCTTCAGGCACTCACTAGCGTTTCTCTGGCCCACATCTCATGTCTTCATAATCTCATCTCTCCATCATTTCTCTAATGGCCATCGCTCTTTTCACCTCTTCCTCTGTGTTAAGAACAAGTGAAATGATAATCCATTGCCAGACAAATTCTCCAACTTCTGACCACAGTTACTTTGGTACAAATCTTACATTTTTACCCACCACGCAATCCAAAAGCAAGTTCTGATATGAAAAGACGGTCCCATGTAAGCCTTCTGATTCTCTGCCAAATGGCTCGTGCTTGCCTCCCCCTTTTTAATTTTGCAAAACATTCGTGTTGTGTCTTCACTGCTACACCAGCAGGCGGGGTGATAAGATGGGAGCCTGTGGGGATGAGGTGTCTGGCTTGGCCATGGGGTAGGCTGCAGGTGCTCGGGAAGGCTGGCCAATGAGAAACACTTCTTGGAACAAGGCTGACAAGTTACTGCTGGCCCAAGTCTAGGGCCTCATCTCCCTCCAGCTCAGCCCCAGGTCACCAAAAGGAAATGCATTTAATTTTCAAATCCCCCCCGGAGCCAAAGAGAATTCCAGCAAAACAGCCATAAACATTGAAAGAGTCTCATCTGATTTAGGAAAACATTCCATTGGATTTAAAATGAAATATCCTGTGACTAATCTCATGAAGGACTAGGAACGGGACTAACTTCAATTTGGTGGTCAGCGAGCGGACTCCAGAGAGAGACCTTGTCGCTCCCGCACACCACTTCGGGAACAGCAATAAATCAGCCAGGACTGAGTTTTCAAACAAGGATGGGGAAGGCCTTGCTGTTTGATCCTCAAGACCCCCTTCTTCTCAATTTGTCACTGATTTCCCATCAAGAGAGTTTGTGAAACTGAATCCCCCATGCAATTCTGGCACTTTGTAAGCCACTAAATAAAACCCAAATGTTAATTCTTATGAGCACAGCATTCCCTGCCAAGAATGAATAATCCACTGTGAAGGAAACAGCATCACGCATCCTTGGATGAGGGAACAAGAAACAGTGAGCAGAGCTGTTCAAAGCAGAGGGAACAAGAAACTGGGAGCCGGGAGTTAGGGGGGAGGTAAAACCAGAAAGAAAGGTGTAAAGAGAAGACGAAGGAGGGACCAAAGCACCTTTGAAGGTAGGTCCTTGTCCCGCCTCCATGACTTGCGTGTGAGCTTCTTTTGGCCAACACCAGGCAGTGACAGTAGCTGTGGTTCCATGTGCCTGCCGAGCATG
Organism: Carollia perspicillata; assembly: GCA_004027735.1. Classification (NCBI taxonomy): domain Eukaryota; kingdom Metazoa; phylum Chordata; class Mammalia; order Chiroptera; family Phyllostomidae; genus Carollia; species Carollia perspicillata. The sequence continues at coordinate 16,700 of PVKM010026500.1, read as the reverse complement.
GACTACTTTCTACCTACATTCATTTCCTCCTCACAGTGGTCTCTGAGGTAGGTTATGCTGTTATCCCCACCTACAGATGGAGAAACTAAGGCTCAGAGAGACGTTAAACCACTTGCTCCACAGGACACAGAAGGGATGGGACGCTCGCTGGGTTCCCAAGCTGACTCAGCCCCATAGGACTGTCTGCTCCAGAAGGGGAATGTAAGGTGTGTGTAGAGTGGCCAACCATCCCCATATGCCCAGGGGTGAAGGAACTCTGGCGAACAGGATTTCCAGGGTTAACACCAGGAATGTCCCAAACAAACTGCAGTGAGTCGGTCACCCTGGGTATGGGTGATCTGCCCGAGTAACCTCCTTCGGCATTTACGTCAAGAGCTTTATCAGAAAAACAGGCATTGGTGCCTGCAGCTCCGTCTCTATAAGGTGAAATGGCAAATCAGTCTAGTGTCAGTCTTCCATGTCTTGCCAGTAGGGTACCCCCCGAAATACCCTCCCGATATATGACAAATGAAGAAAGGAATAACCGTAATGACAAGTGCTGCTCTTGGTGAAACAAATCCAGAGTTTCCCTTGGAACCACCTTCCAGCAAAAACAAAAGGACATCATCCTAACTTCCAGTTCCAGGTCTGTAAGTAGATTATGGTTTTTGTTTATTATTTATAATCAGCAGCCCCTTTTAAAGGTACAGAGTGCCTCTTTCTGCTCACCTTTGGAACTGGGGAGGTAGAAGAAAGAATTCCTAGGCAGGGAATCTGTCCCCATTTCTGTGCCCTACTTTATAAGCCGAGACCTCTTCGCTTATAAATTATGCTAAAATCGAGCCTCTGTCTCCTTGAGGAGTCACATCAGTCTTGGAGCCCATCCAACAATAGTAGTTTCTACAACAAACAAATCCATGCATTTCTAAACATAGTTTTCACATGTCATCTGACTTGAGCTCCTGGCGACCCTATGAAACAGACAGGGTCAATGGGATGAGTTTCCTGTTTTGCGTTCCATGATTGGGGGTGGGAGCAAGTTTGGAAAAGGTAAGCGATTCATGGGAGATCATACATTCAGGAAGGGGTCGAGTTAGAAATTAGATCTACACCATTTTATTCCACATTCTATATGCTCTTTGTAGCACCTTATTCTTAGTGTCAGATAGCCTAAATATTTCAATAGCAAAAACACCTTGTGTGAGTTCCATGTAGGAAATGGACATATAAAAAGGCACTATATCTTTGTATTTCCCAAACTGATCACAGCGCTTGTTGCGCAGGAAGAAATCGCTTCCCCACGTGGGCAGAGGAGGCAAGGGGAAGACCGGGCTTCCACAGGAACCAAACCGAAGTTTTGAGTCCTAGCTTGGCCACCCACCTGTGAAACTCCAGGCAGTGACGTCACCTGTTTGAGAAGTGCAGATGAAAATACCCTCAGAGCTGCTGTGAGAGCTCGTGACTGTAGCCGAGGAGGGCTTAGTAGCTAGCAAGTGCTCATATCATTTCCAGGCCCCACAGTTCTGGGCACTTCCTTATGCCAGCCTGGTAATGGAAGAGCTCTGCTCTCCAGAGGCAGGCGCTGAACCAGGTGCTTTCTGACCTTCTGTCATGTTTAACTCACCTTTCCCACCCAAATGAGAAGGAATGCTTCCCGACTCAGTCAACACAGTTACAGTGCTGTTGGTGACTCCTTCTGTGTGTGCCCGGGGCCAAGCTACAGGTGATAATTAGCTTTCAGAAAGTGGAAGGATATTAACTCCAGCGCCTTGACTCTATTCCAATTGAGATAATTAAATAAAGTGCCCACAGGTGGATCCAGTTAATGAGGCATCGACTGGGTTGCCACTGAGCCAGCCAGGCAGCAGCCATGGAGCCGGGGCATGAGCTTAGCATTGATGACTAAGCCTTGGGCATAACCAAAAGCACAGAGCTCTCCCCTCTTCTCCCTTCTCAGCCCTGGGTTTGTTCCTGCCCTCAGGCCCCCGGGCATGGGGGTGTGCTGTGCTGGGAGGCAGGGACTTGTGCCCCAGGCTGGGCCCTGCCACTAGCTTAATGCATAACCTTGGGCCAGTATTTTCCGCTGTCCTGGCTCAGTTTCTCCTCAATAGTAAAATGAAGGAAAACAGTTAAGGGGGCAGCGCATGAAACCAAAAGAAGAACTTGGAAGCAACTGGACTCACTCTCATCCCCTTTTCCTCCCCTCTCTGTCATTGCTGGTTTCTGCTTCTCTTTTCTTGGCCTCATTCCATCCTCCAGCCTCTAGCATCCCCGTATTCACAGCCTTTCAGTGATACGATAGGAGGCAGGGAAAGGAGGACTTCCTCCTGGTTTCCACTTTTTAAGTCCTGGGGGAGGACCTGATTGGTCTGGCTTAAGGTATAGGTTCACCTTGCAATGGATCATTGTGGCTTGGAGGGGACAAGGACTTGCATTAATCCAGAGGTGAATGTATTGACCTATCACCAGAAGCTGCCCACATTGGAATCTTCCACAGTGACACAGGTGTCATACACATTGACTCTTCCCTCCTCACGGAAGCGAAAGCAGGTTGTGTTTCTGGGGTGCATGTGTGTGCACGCGTGTGTGCGTGCATGTGTGTGTTAGTACACAAGAACAGGAATATGTATTTTCTAACCAAAATAACGCTCTGAATAATGGTTATTTTTCCAGATCCATCTAAGAAGAGGTCAACTTGATGACTGTGGGCAAGTTGCTTACTCTCCCTGAGCCAAAGTTTTGTCCTGTGGGAATGGAGGATAACAATGGTACTGGCTCATGGGTGGCTGAGGTCATTAAAGAATTCTGTTAGACTAAGTCCTTAACACACTGCCTGGGCAGCAATAAGAGTTCAAGAATTGGGGCCATTGTGATTACAAAGTGAAAGACTACTTGTATGTGCTTAAAAATAGTGAAAAACATCACCTATAAGGAAACAAGAGACTGATAAGACCCCTGATGAAAAGACCTAATTTCTTTGTCACCAGCACTGGTGGGCATGAAAGAGCAGGTTACGTTGAAGAATGGTGAGAAGGTTCTGATGTGAACTTGGGGGCACTTTAAACAGTGAGTGTGTTCTTTATGGCTAACGTTGCTAGTCACTTTCTTTTCCTTTCCTGTCACTGATATTACCCTTTGCTTTGTAGTAGTGTTTGAGACTTTTTTAAGGTAAAGGGGAGGGTTCAAAAATAGGACCAAGGGGAAGAAAGAGACAAGAAGAGAAGACAGAAATAAAGGTTTTCTTGATGTGCCTGAAAAAGAGTGATGCAGACAGGGATGAAGAAAGGATAGAACAACTATTAGAATAGTTAACTAATCGTCACTAATAGAATAGTGACTGTGTTGACCTGCGCGTGATACAAAGAACTGGCTGAGATGCACTCAAGTGCGTTCCATGCAGTGGAAGGCAGGGCAGGGCTCTGGAACATGCATCATTTGCAAGCAGATGGGTGGGGAGGCCATGCGTGGGGTTTCTGTTGCTGCCCTCTAAACAGCATAGAAGGCCAGGAACAGTTTTACTGGTTCTTGAAGCTCTCGAGGACGGTACAGTCTCAAGAAGGAAGCAGCAGCCATGTTTAACTGACTCTTTCTTTGTATTCTGTGCTCAAGTTCAATGCTTTGATCCCACAAATGTCCTGCCTGCAATATACTCTGTCTGGGGAAGTAGATTGTCTTCTTACTCACCACAGAGCTGGGTACCATGGTAAGTCCCCAACAGACAGTTGATACCATTGGAGGCAGTGAATAGTCACAAATCAAAGTTGCTCCTAACAGTTCTCTCTGCAGATCAGTAAAGGAGCTCCTAATACTAATACAGCAGGACATCCTCACTGACTCAGTAGAAAGAAAAAGGAGTTAGTTGCCTGTGCATGGTTTCATTCATTCATTCATTCATTCACTCACTCAACAAACATTTCTTGAGGTTCTGCCGTCTATAGGTTTGTGGTGAGTGCTGGGGACACATCAGTCAACAAGAATGGTGAAATCCCTGCCCTCCTGTCATCTGCATTCTTTCAGGAGGGAGAGAGGGGAGACCACCAGCTACTCCTAACATGCGGGCAGTGCTACCAGGGAAAATACAGGAGAGTACTGTTATATGAGAGTATATAAGGAGTGCCTGAAATAATATAAAGTTAATATCTTGGTCTCTGTTTCAAAATTAAGATCCATGTTCTTTTCAGAACTTCAGTTATTTTTATGGTCATGAAGAAAATATAGAGTTATTATGGAAAACCTGGAAAATATAGAAAGTATAAAGATAAAAAAATCTCCCATAAACCACTGTTAAAACCACACTTATTTTATGCCTACTTGGCATCATATTGCATGTAGTTTTGTAACCTGCTTTTTTTACTTCAAATTACACGGTGAGCTTCTCCTCCAGTCATAAAATTTAATTTAAACCATCACTTTAAATAACTGCATGATATGCTATTATATAGATGTGCCATAAATTATTTAATCATCTCCCTATTGTTGAGCATTTGGTTTGTTTCCACTCTTACAAGTATGCCTCAATGACTCTCCTTGTTTCTAAATCTTTGTTTGGGATTCTGTTGGTTTCTTAGAATAGTTTCTTAGCCACTCAGGCCACAAATATTCATTGAGCAATTATTATGTGCTAGCAGATTTCCTTTTGCTTTTGGAGCCTAGTCCTTTTGGTGCTGTTAGGACTGCTGGCCTACACTACCCCTGGTTTTATTCATCTGACAAGGCCTGTTTGCCCCCATCTGGGCTTGGCCTCAGTTGTCCCTCTGGACCCAGGGCACGGGAGCTCCTGTCTTATTTGGACTCCTCTCTGTATCGAGTCTGTTTTCATCATCACCTTTCATCTCTTGCTACCCATTCTCTCTGGGTCTGTCTGATGTGCTTTCACACCCAGGTTTTGTTTTTTTTTTTTTTTTTGTGGCTTCCTATTCTTTTAGGGGTTAGAACTATGCCAGAAAGAGTCCTCTGAAATGGAACCAGGGTCTGTCCTGAGTATGCATGCCTGTGTCGATGTCACAGGACAGGACGAGAAGGGGATGAGGCAGGCGATCCTGACGTGTCAGTGTGTGGGAAGACAGAAGACGGAAGTCTAGGTGAAGACAACCAGAAACTGGCCCAGCTGCCTCTTGACCGTTTCTGTGGGTGGACTGGAGGAAGACTGGATTTCTAGGGCACGTTGTTGACCTGTCCCACTGACTCTACCTGACCTGTAGACTTGAAAACCTCTGGAAAATTCCAAGGATACTGTGGTAGATTGATTACACCAATCGTGCTAATTAATGGCCTACCTTAATTTATGCCCTCTGCCCTCAAACTTTGTGGTCCCTTCTCACTTGGATTCTGGCTTAGCGGTGAGACTTGCTTGGCCAACGTGATGACAACAAACGGGATTCAAGTGGAGCTTTCAAAGCACATGCCTGTTTCCACCAACCCCCAGACTTGCTCTTCATTGCAGCACTGACATTATCATAACGACACAGCAGGACCAGCCTGTTGACCATCCGAAGAGCTAGGAGGACCTAAGGCCATCGTAGACATGCTGGCCCCCTGCCAATCTGCCAGCTGACTGCATCCCTGCCACATCAGTCAAGGTCCCTCAGGTCTGCCAAACTGACTCGTAAAAATATATATATTAAGTTTTGGAAATGTTTGTTACCCAGCAACGACTAAGTGATAGAGACATTAATACTGAAGAGGAGAGAAAAGGAGAGCAACAGGGGAAGAAGACAGAGGATACAGGAACAGACCGAAGTACTCAGAAAATTCCCAGGTCTGAATTCACAGTAAGCACTGCTCTGTAGCACAAATTCCTCCCCAATGGGTGCCCTCTGACCTCCATGATCGGGCTTGGCTACCCCTCCACTGTAGACATACTGCCCTCTGGATCTCCTACTTAGTAGTCCCAGGAAGAAGTCTTGTCAACTCTTGGAGAGAAGATGTCCCAGAGACCAGCTTGTCATAATTCTGAGGAAGGTTCTGGAACCACAAACTATCAGGAGAGAGCACTGGAATCCTCACACCAGAGACCTGATTTTCTTCTGCCCTTATCTACATTTTTGTCTTCCCCCTGTCCATGTGGCTGACCCCCTGAGCTCAGGTTTTATTGGTCATTCCTCACCACGAGCAGCCTGCAAGAGTGTGTCCCATTATGATCTCATTATAGCCTCCAAACCAGACAGTATCAGGTCGAGGGTGTGGGCAGGTGGTCAACAAGCTGGATCAGGCCACCTTTAGCAACACCAATCTCCATCCCCATCCCGTTCGCCTCTCAGGTCATGGGCGTGTGTGGGGCTGTGACACACACACAGAGACACAGCTCATTCAGTGCACACACACAAAAATGTCTAGTTTCTTTCTCCTCCAAGCTGGCTTCCCAACCTGGGAAACGCAAATTGCCTCCCATTCTTCCCTCGATATTACATGGTGGTTTCTATCTCATTATTATTGCATTATATGTAGCACATCTGTTACTGGTCAGGAGCCAACTATTTAATTCTATTAGATACATCTATACAGAGAAGTGATAATCTACACCAGGTTTGTGGAACAAGCACTTAATACTTGGCAGCGAGCAGCCGAAGTCTTGATGCACAAGCAAGAAAATGTAGGAGGCCCGTCTAGCTGAAGGTCACAGCGGCCAGAAAGCTCGGCGGCATTCTCCCGCGGACCGGCATTCCAGTGTGGGAAAGAAGTCAGTCATCGGCTTGTTCCAACATCTGCAAGATATTGATGGAGAACCAGGGAGGTGAGGAGGGGAGGGAGAGGGGAAACGTTTACCTAACCAAATGCTAACTCTTCCAAGGGGACTCATGTCAGCGCAGACTAAATGATGTGAGAGTTTTAGGAACATGTGGTAGTATTTACCCCCCAAGAAACGGACACAGATTCGCATCTTGTTCAGTAACTGCAGCGCCTCAGACGTGCCTTCTGCATTTGCCCCCGAGTTCCTACTCGTGTTTGCTGGCTTCGTCTCTGCACGCCAGAGAATGGGTTTGCACTCAGCACCGGAGAGCAGAAACGGGCTCTGCGTGCTGGGATCTCCAGCCAAGGCTCTGACCTCAGGAAGTGCAGCCTGGAATGGCGCCTTCTCTCCCAAACACCCCACCTTACACAGCGCTCCAACTGGCCGCTTTTTGTCAGCATCACCTGCATGTTCACCCAGAGGGCTGGAGGGATGGGGAAGGAATGATGATGGGATCTATGTCTCATTTCCCCTCCATCCAGAAGGAAAAATCATTTTTAAACCTCAAAATTGATGAAGGGAAGTGGAGAGGGGCAGGTTGAGAAGAAATCATGTCTCATATTTCATCGATTCCAAGTAAGATGTCATCAATTTTAAGATGTATCGTTATTTTATATTCCACTAAGAAAGAATAAATGCTGACTCTTCAACTATGATATTCCATCAAGTAAAAGATACATCCCAATTTCAGAGATGTTAAAATATAGGGAGAAAATGTGTATCTTAGGATGTCCAACCCCAGGGCCCTCCCGAGACCGGCCGCTTAGGAGTTGTGTGATGGTGGGCAAATTATTTAACTTCTCTGTGCCCCAGTGTCCTCATCTGTGAAATGGGAATAGTGAAAGCACCCACTTCATACAGTTGTTGCAAGAATTACATATTAATGGAAAGGAGATGCTACGTGTTTACTAATTGTGGAAGCTGGAATGTGTTGCTTAACATCTCTGAGTTTGTTTCTCCAGCTACACAAAATGCAGGTAGCAATGCTATTTGGTTTATTTCTCTTTGATGTGGGGCAATGTTGGGACCTGTTCTGACCAGGAGGGTGGGTGAATGGGGTGGCTCTTTAAAGGAAAGAGTCTGCTGTGATGACGGGGCTCATGCCAGCAAGGTAGGCTGTCCTTCCTCAGTCCTTGCAGTTACATGGGCTACGTCTGTGGGCGCTGCCTTGCTGAACTTACTGACCACAGGAGGCTGCCCTCCTTTCCAGGAGTTTAGGAGGAAGATCTGGTTTGCTCCTGGCCACCTGTCTGTGCAGTTGACATGAACTAGAATTTACTCGATATCCCAAATATGGTAGATGGTCGCCCTTTGCCCCTGGGGTGCTTTAAGATTCATTGGCCACACAGTTTCATATTTAGTCTGATTGTTAATGTTCTCAATGGCTCTGTAAGGAAGGTAAGATAAGTACTTAGTAAAGGAGAAAACTGAGGGCTAGAGAAATGGAATGATAGCCTGAAGCCACAGAAAGCTGGTTCTGTTAAAGACAGGTCATTGGCACTCATGTGTGGTGGTAGATTGGATTCTCATGGCCCGTGTTCAGTGCCTCCCCTGCACTGACCCCCTCACAGGAGGGTTACACTGTCTGCCTGTCGACACCAGACTGAGCCAGGTGACTTCATCTGGCCAGTGAGATGTGAGCTCTGTCCAACAAGAAGCCCTAAGGGCTATGCCTGATTTGCCATGTGTTTTTCCTTCTGCCATAAAGTTGGCAAAGTTCCAGGTAGAGGGCTGCTTGGTCTCTTCCATTGGTCTCATGGTGAGGACAACAGGGAGCTGTAGGTGGCCCACACTGGACATGTAGCGTGAGAAAGGAGCAAACCCTCGTGGCTGTCAGCCATTGGAATTGTGGGGTTGTATGTTACTACAGCAAAGCCTAGCTCATTCTAACCGATCTGATGTATTTTCTAAAACATGTGCTCCAGGCACAAGACCTAGACCTTCTGCTGTCCACGATACATTTGCTTTCTTAGAAGGAGGCCTGATAATAGTGCCTATGTTAGGCACTATTCCTCTCTTCTTTATTTAGCCCCAATTAGCACAAAATCAAATAATTCTGATTATAGACAAAAGCTGTACAGTTTTAACCAGGGGTCTGTCTTGTTAGGGGTTGAATTCCTATGTAGAAATTCTAATCCCTGGTACCTCAAAATGTGATCCTATTTAAGGATAGGGTCTTCACAGAGGTAATTAAGTTAAAATGAGTTGATTAGGCTGGGTCTTAACTCAATACAACTGTTGTTCTTGTGCAAGGAGGACATTTGGATGCACAGGCATGTACTGAGGGAGAATGCCACGGGAAGATGAAGATGGCCGTCCACAGGCCAAGGAGACAGGCGTGGGGCAGGTCTTCCCCTCACAGCCCTCAGAAGGAACCAACTCCACCGACACCTCGGTTTCAGATGTGTAGCCTCCGGAAGTGGGAGATAATGTTCTCTGTTGTTTAAGACAACCACTTTGTGACACTTCATTGTGGCAACCCTAACAAATGCACCTAAGGCACCTCTCAGATTTACAAAGACCATGGAGGTGGTATCAGATTAGGTCAGAATGAGAAGAAATTTGGGAAATGAAAAGTACTCTGAGCAAGTGAGGAAGAAATACTCTGAGCAAGTGAGAGGCATCCTAGAGGCCCCGAGGAGGGAGCCCACCTTGTGAACTTGGGGCCTGGCAGGCACACTGATTCCGTCCCATGTGGGGTGGCAGATGGTGGGAGAAGGTAGGTTGGGGCCATGTTGCGAGAGGAATCCTGCCCTTGATGAATAGGCTGACACCCTCCCACTTTTGACAAGCAGGAACTGTTGTTATAGTTTTCTGAGGAAGGATTCTCTGGTGGATTTGGGGGTTGTAAATGGTCAAAATTTAATCAGGACCATGTCTAGTGGAGCAAAGAAAACGATCGCTTTGGGACAATAAGTAATAAAGTAATAAACAGTTTTCTAGAGTGGTTGGCTTTTGTGAAGTAAATTGATCTCCCTCTGGTTACGCTGTTGAGCATGCTGCTTCCCAGAGAAGCTACTTTGTTGGTCAAACTTCTGAAATGTCTCATCGCTTGGCATTGACACCCCCATCAGCACCCCAGAAACTGGCACATGATCTTGGCAGGCCTGGACACAACCAAGAGCATCCCTCTCTCCAGGTCTGGCATCAACCCTGTTCCTGAGTCGTCTGCCCAAGTCAGATAGCGTAGTGCAGCCTCTGGCCAGTCAGAAGGTGGGGACGGCAGTGAGTGGTGCTGCCCTAGGGCCTGCCCGTGGGGGGTTGGGGGAGCCCAGCCTCCACCAGACCTTGCTGTGCTCACCTGTCCATGTCCATGGGACACAGCTTCTGTCTGCCTTCCGGGTTTCCCACTGCGGTTTCCCCACTACTCTGAACTTGGAGCACCGAGTATCAGCCAAGAACCCTGAGGCTTGATGACCCACCATCCTCAAGTTCTGGCTGAGGTCCTCCTTCAGACAGTGTGGAGCTTGTACCTAGGCAACCACAGCAACATGTTCTGTCCCCCAGATGCAGGTCCCCAGACCCTGGCTCCATCCAGTCTGGGCTCACTGTGCCATTTTGTAAAATACAACATTGGAGCACATGTTACTCTTCTACAAGGCAGTCAACAGCCTTCCAAGCCAGGTCCACGTCCAGTTGGCTGCCCCACCTAGACTACTGAGGATCTGAACACCTCATGTAAAGCCTGCACCCCCAAGATATAACCATGGTCTTTCCTTTGCATGGAGAACAGGGCATGCTACCTGACTCCCGATCCCCAAATGCACATGTAGTGCTACGTGCCTACTCTTGAAGGTGCCTGGAGACCTGCAGATAAATGATGGCACTCAGAAGCCAGGGCTCACATTACCGCTGAGCTGCCCACAACTGGCTTTCCTCACTCCAAGTGCCTTGGCAGGAGGGGCTTTTCCAGCTGCACGTCTCTTGCTTAATGGGGAGCCGGTCCAGGGCTCTGCAGCGAAGGCCACGGGATCCAAATCCCACTCCAAGCGAGTGAGTGACAAGCAGCTAATTTCCAAAGCTGTGCAGCGGATATTTTTTCTTCCTTTAACCCTCGGGGAGAGAAAATGATGCAAATGAAATACCCCAAGGGGGAGTAGCTTGTTGTAACTTATGATTAATCTTGAAAAACCACATGAGTTAAGCATTCCAGTCCTGGAACTAACCTAAACCCTGGAACATGAAACCGCTCGCTCACAGGCCTGCTCTCTCCCCCACTCCCTCTCCTGCTCCCAGAAATCCTAAGTGTGGTTACGGAAAGGCAGATCACTGCCATTCAAGCGTAGAGGGCTCCTTTATTGGGACCCGCTCGGAACAAAAGCAGCCTTGGGGGGGGGGGTTGTCTTGGGGAAAAGCTCTTCTAATCAGAGTAATAGCCCAATAAATTTTTACCGAATTTTGCCCTCTCAAATACTGGACTTTATTCTTCATGACAGCCTAATATAGGAGAGCATCTCGTTCTCTCCAAGGCCAATAAAAATTCTTCTGGAAGCGTGATGGGCTATGGCTGACCATGGGGGGAAATGACGATGGTATGTGGAGGCTGGGGACCCCCCTCCTCTTCAAATGCAGGGCATCGAGGTGCCCCAAAGAGGGATCTCTGCCAGGTGTCCACCTCTGACTGTGAGCAAATCATATCACCTATTGGGTCTCTGGTCTTCGTCTCAAAAATGGAACTCACACTGTTTGCCCGACCTCCAAGATAGCTCGGGAAAACAAAGTCGCTGTGGCAATAGCATCGTCTACTTGTTCCTCGGCTTCTTCTCTTGGGGTTTTAATGACAATGAAATGAGCTAATGTGTGTGAAGTGCTAACGACTGTGTTTGGCCCACAGTAAGTCCTGAATAACTGTTGGCCATTATCTTTACTGGCTTCGAAGGAAGACCCACTAAAGATGATAAAGAGGAGAAACAGCAACACCAGCAAAAGCATGAATTACCTCCCTGTTGAGAGAGCTCTTAAGACGGCTCCCCCCAGTAATCAGTTGGGGAAGAGGTTCTTTATCCCGACTGCGGCTGGCTGCTGCCCTCACACACCCAGGCACCCAGGATGCCTGGCACTGAGGTGGGGCCTTTGCACAGGGCTGTTCTGGAGCAGGGACATTTCAACATGGCTCCACTGAAGTTGAGCCATGACTATCAAAGGCACTTTTAAAATAATTAACAAGCAATGAGGACAAATGACCTTGAGCCTCCCTCCCTCCCTAAGTCCAGTCTTGACCTCAAAACTGACCCTCTTGGAGACAAGGAGGAGGTGTTGCTATTTTGACATTTTTTATTAACAATGTTTTTTTTTAATTGAAAGTTTAAGCATTTATTTTCTAGGCTGCATCAAAGTATCCTGGGTCTATGCAGTGGTGGCAGATGTCTGTCTTGTCCCTCAGACCACCCAGGCTTCTCAGAGAGTGCTGCTTTTCCAGAGCCTACTGCGAGGTTGCTGGCCTACTGGGGGTCTGTGGGGGTAAACCAAGGGCAGCCCCGGACCACCTTCGCCCTAGGGAGAAGGAGGCAGCATTATTAGCCGGCAGCCTCGGAAAGCCTGAGTTGGGGTTCTGGGGTGTCTGGGATTGGAAGGCATTTAGATGAATTGGCCACCATTTACAGCTTCGTTCCCTCCTCCGATTTTAATTAGCTGCTTCCGGATTTAATCCCCCCAATGTTCTGCCTCCGTCCTGTTTAATCCTGGGGTCTGGTGGGTCCTTATTTATGCACATCAATACTGTTTACAAACATGAAAGCCACCCAGCCGTGTCTGCACTTCAGGCGCCACCATTGGTTATCAATAACGAAAGACAACCCTGCAGGTGTCACATCGATATGACCAGGTCAATATTCCACGGGCAGGCGAATCCTGGCCTCTCTGCGTGGTCTGGGGGAGGAGGCCACAGTCGGCAGGGGCTCTGGCCCGCTGGTTTTTGCCCTCTAGTGTGACCATCTTCTTTGCCATTCTGAGTCACTCAGTGATCCCCTATGGGGTTGACCTGGTTCCTGAAGAAGCCTCCTGTTACAGCCAAGGAGAAAAATCGCTGTTTGGGAAGGCTATCTTTTCCCCAACCGATGCACAGGGCCTTGGTGTTTCTGGAGTGTACTGGACTTGGCTTCACTTTTCTGCCAGGCTCCCTCACTTAAAAGCTGTATATTTTGGGACAAGTTGAGCGAGCGCCCCCTTTTCCAGTCTAGAAAATATTAGTCTCAATTGTTAATTGTGGTTACACGTACAAAAGTGTGTCTGTGAGCTGTGAAGGGTCAAATGTGTTGTGCAGTGGTTTGCAGAGCCAGACAGACATAGGTTTAATCTCTAGTTCTGCAGCTTACTTCATTCGGTTAGTTAGTAAATCTCTCTAACCCTCAATTTATCCGTCCGATAAATGGGCTTAATAGTGGTCTCAACCTGGAAAGCTGACTGAGGACTAAATGGGGTTAAATGTAAAGGGGTGTTGAAGCCTAGTACCTGGACTGAAGAAACACTTAATACATATTATCCGTTGCTCCATTATGTTGGTTATTTTAATTAAATTATTATTTTATCATTATTATAACTCCCAGGTCTGCCACTTCTTAGCTGAGTGAATTTGGACCACTTAACTTCTCTCCTGGGCTCTTGTGTCCTCCGCTTTGAAATCTGATTCACAACACCAACCTCTCAAGATTCTCTGAGAAACAAATGGAAAAATCGTGCAACCCACGGACCAGCATGTTTTAGCTGCTCGATGCATGTTGGTTCTCTCACCCTAATTTTTGCTTTCTCTCTTCTGTGGAGATGTATAAACCTCCTTTGTTTTGCAATATTCTTTGCAAATCTGAAGGAAGCGTGTGTAGCAGTTTAATTTCAAGCCAAGTTTCGAAAGCCGTCCCAGCTGGGAAGGGCAAACGCCCCAGGCGCAGTCGTCAGGACCTGAGAATGCAGCCGGCTTCCCGCAGAAAGTGCCCCGGAGGGCCTTGCTCCCAAGGACCAAGGAGGACCCTACGGAGTTTTTAAATTCCATTTTATTGTCACTTCCACATCTCTTCCCCTGTCTCTGTATTCCACTCTTTAATTTGTGGGGAGCTGCTTGGTTAATTTGGGACTTCATTTTCAAAAGTTCCCACGTGGGACTCCAACTTCCAAAGGTCCAGCCCCACAGCTCATGTTCTGAGTGGCTGAGAAATTGCGTTTCTGCAGCTTTTGCCTTCAGAGCCTCCCTTCCCCAGCCGCGTGTACACAGCACCTGTTGGCGCACCAAGAGGCCCCAGGTTTTTACCGAGCACGTTAACTTGCTGGGTGGTTTGGGATGAGCTCATGCCCCACATGCAGTGACTCTGCTAGACAATTAAAAATTGCCCTTCCAGGAGGGTGAGCAACTCATCCCAATCTGCCTGGGGCTTTCCTCTGTTAAATACTGAAAGACTGTGTCCCAACCATCCCCTCGTTCCTGGGCACTCTACCCCACTGGTCACCCTCCCTTCCAGGGTAGTTGTATTTTTTCCTCTTTCAGTTGATGATGAAACAAAGGAACTTGGGACAAATTGTGGGGTTTTTCCAGCAGAAAGGAATGGGGACGCCCAAAGAGACCCTAGGCTCCCGCTCTGAAAACTGGAACTGACATAGCTCCTCTTGCCCAGAGAGCACACGAGGCAGGTCCTTCCCAGAAGGGATTCTGCAGAAAGTTACAAAACATAATGTCTTCTCTTTTGAGTCTTCCGTGAGTGAGGGTAGAGCAGTGCCCCAAGTAGCTCTGGAGAGAATTTGATATCTCTCTAGCTTAGGAATCATAAAATCTCTAGTCTCGCAGAGAAAGAACAGCAGAAGCCAGTCTACCAAATAGTCCAATGTAAAAGAAATTCAAGGATGGCTTAAATAGAAGCAAGGCAAACCAGGTTAAAGATAATGATAAGTCCCTATTGTAGCTGATGTTTCTGTGGATTTTAGATTTTATAAGACTAGAGTGAGAGAGGAAAGCCAGTGTGGTAGCCAATGTTTTCTGAGCACTCAGTGCGTGCCAGGCTCTGTGCTCACTGCGCACACTCCTTATCACAGGTGCTCCCAACAGAATCCTAGGAAGCAGGTACTGTTACTATTCACACTTCAGAGTTGAAAACATGAGTTTCAAAGATGCTGAAGTAACTGGTCTAAGGTTGCACAACTAGCAAGTGTCAAGGCCAGGATGGGTACCTTGGTCACAGGGTACATAGCCAAGGTTTTGACCAGTGGGCTACGCTGCCTGCCACTGTCATGTCCTGCTCAATATATTCAGCCTCACCAACTGCCCCCATAGATATTGACCATGATTTCCCAAAGAGATGATAGGAGGAACCTGAGCAGTCAATGCTGATTTACTCTGGCCGGTACGTGCACATGCATGCACACACACACATGTGTGCACTCACACATACTCACCTGCTAGTAATAATGCAGAGATGCAAGCAGAATCACTGTAAAACATGCACCTTGTCTTCTAACTTGGAGCTTTCCACGCATGTGTCTTAGTGACTATCAGCCAGAAGTTGGGTGCGGAACTCTAAATTTCGAGGGGTCTTAGAAGGGGTGGGAAGAAGGGGGATGAAAGGTGTTGGGGTGTTGAAGGGAAAGCCAGGCAAAAGATAGAAGGCTTTGTGTGGGTCATGGCCCCTTCCTCGTAAGTCTTCAGGCAAGTCAGAACCTTCATGTTTGGAGGCCTTGGGAAGACAAAGCGACCCAAAGCCAGTTTGGGGCAACCAGAGCCATCGCCCCCAGGAGCAGAGGCACTGGACTTCAGCAGAGCAGGCTGGGGATCGGCAGAAACTGGGAGGAGGGCTCTGGGCTTGGTGGCTGAGCTGAGAGAGCAGGCTGTGGAGTTGGGAGCATGAGTCAAGTCCACCTCCATCCATCAGGGGATGACGGCTGCAGGTGGTGTCTTGGCCACACACATTCTTCAAGTCCCCAAGCTTCTGGCCTCATGCTTTCAAAATCCCAGACTGTGCTAGCCCAGGACTCTGAGAGTAAGGAACGCTGTTCTGGGCAGCTTACCCCTGTCCAAAGATCTCTGCCAGAACCTTGGGGGTTGAAAAAACCCGATTCTTCCACAAAGTCCCTCTTGTTTCCCTTCCCTCTGCCTCAGTTTTCTTCCCAGTCTCTGCCCACCCCCACCAAACCAAAGAATGCCAACCAGGGTATCAGGTATTTGGGGCTCGCCAGCTCCCAGAAGCAGAGTGAACTGGAGGTACGCAGCTGGAACTTTCAACTTCCTTCGATGTCCTCCCCTAACTGGAAGTGAAAACTTAAGACGATGCTTAGAACACGTGGGTGAGAGTTGGGAGATTCTTCTTGGAGACACTCACCTTCAGTACCAAATTTCTAGGGGCCTCCACGAGCCAGAAGGCACTTAGTATAGCTTTGAGGAAGGATATTTCTTAGCGGGACAGAACAGACTCCTCTGTGTCTGGGGCCTGTTCTGTGAAATCCTGGAGAAGTTTTCTGAAACATCAGCAAGCCACTGCAGGGCCTGGTAGCCTGTTACCACCCCTTCACCCAAACAGGAGGCGATGCGCAGCTTTTGAAAACACCATCTTCACAAGGTACTGCATTAGGGCTGCAAATCCGGACTTTCCCCCTCCCCCTGCCCCATCTACCTTTTGTTTCTTGCTAATTGGCAGAAAATTAATGAACGAGGCACTGATTGAGCAGATGCTCTTCATGGAAAAAGGCAGAACTGGAGTTTTTCTTGCCCTCTTTTTTTTTTAACACATCAAGAAGGTAGTAACATGTGGCAGGTCAAAAATTAAGAGAAGGTAACAGTGCAGATTGTAAAGAACACAAAGGAGTTGTGTGTGCATGTGCGTGTTTTCTCTTTTGTTTTAACTTTCTTGCATCTTTTATTTTTTTAAGCTCATATTCGGCTGTAGCTCATAATTAGCAGCTAGGCCTCTGGGACCTAATTAACCAATTCAATTAACAAAAAAAGCACACAAGTCACCCTGACATTTGTCAGCCATTAGGAGGGATGTCGGACTGGCAGTTTCAGCCGAAACGTTAA
>PVKM010026499.1:0-19317 GCA_004027735.1 Carollia perspicillata | reverse complement strand
TGACACTGGTTCCCAGGTGGGAGGGCCCACGCACACTCCGGGACCCCGCGGGTCTCCCCGGCGACCTCTCCTGTGAGGCTGGGAGCCTCTCCCGGCACCTTTCCAATAGGTGCATTTAGGCTTTATTTCCCGCCGCTGGGGTCCTGGGCTGTGCAGTCCGTCTCACTGCCCAGTCTTGCCTAGTTTATCTGCACGTGAATATGTTTCCACAGTTGGCTAACTGCCCTGTGTGCCTTGCGTGCTCTGCTCGTCTCCTCCCGTCTCCTCCCTGCGTCTGGGGTCTGCAAGCTCCACGCCACCTAGGGCCGCCCTGCGCTCCCGAGCCTGGCAGCCACCTCGTTTTCCTGCCGTGTTCCCTCTCCGCCGCCTGCCGACTCCGCCCCTCTTACCGGTTGGGTTGAATGGCCGTGGACTTCCGCATTTCAATTTTCTGTGTTCTGGTTGTGTTATTGTTTATAAATATTTGTTGTCCTTAATCTTGGTTGTGAGAGGAGGCACAGTGCTTCCACCTACGCCTCCATCTTGGCTGGAAGTCCCTTTTTTTTGCCATTTTAATTATGATGTGTCTTGAAGTGGGCCTCCTTGGGTTGCTCTTGATTGGGACTGTTGTGTTTCCTGGCTTTGTGTGACTTTTTCTCTCATCAAATTAGGGAAGTTTTCCATTATTACTTTCTCAAATAGGTTTTTTATCCTTTGCTCTTCTCCTTCTGGTATCCCTTTTATATGGATATTATTACCTTTCATATTGTCTTGTATTTCCCTTAATTCCTCTTCATTCTTTCTGAGCCTCTTTTCCTTTCCTTGCTCTTTTTGGGTGTTTTTTTTCTACTTTGCACTCCAACTTGCTCATCCAATCTTCTGCTTCACCAATCCTGCTTTTGCTTCCTTCCACTGTGTTCTTTAGTTCACAAATTGTATTCTTCATTTCCTCTTGGCCCTTGTTGATAGTTTCTGTTTCCTTTTTCATGTTGATATGGTTTGCAGTGAGTTTATTGTAATTCCCCTGTAGTTTCTGGTAGCTCATTATGAGCTCATGGATCTTCCTGATAACCAGTTCTTTGAATTCAATATCTGATAGCTGCCTTGCCTCCATTTCATTGAGCATTCTTTCTGAGGCTTTGTCCTTTCCTTTAATTTGGGGATTGTTTCTTTGTCTTCCCATTGTTTCTGAGACTCTTCTTGTTAGCTTTAGTTTCTTAAATGGATTTTTTCTGGTCCCTAGGTTTATGGGTGTGAACTTCTGTGGTAGAATACCTGTGAGATTCAGAGGTGTGGTCTCCTTGATCTTCCATGCTCACTTGTCTTGGGCTATAGTTTAAGTTGGCTCTGTGTTTGTCTTTGGGTTTTGATTGTTTTGGGGTCTTTCTTTTGTGTGTCCTTCCCCCCAGCTGGTTAACTGATGGTCACTCTGTCCACCACATCTTGTACTTTGTTGTGCTGGTGAGGGAAGGTTGTGTTGAAGCTAGTTCTTCTGTGTGTACAAGGTTTTGAAGATTCTCTTTTGCTCTTGTTCAATTTTTTGTACTGGGTAGTTTCTCCACTATTTAGTTGTATTTCCAGATAGGTCCTGGATTGAGGTTTTTGTGGTTTCCACTCCCTCTTTCACCTTTTTCTGTTGTTATCTGTTGGTGGTTCCCTTGTTACTGGGTTTCCTCTTCCAGTGCATATCCTGGTGTTCATTGCTTCTACCTACTCTTTTTTTGTGATTAGTTGGAGGGAGAGGCAAAATGGTTTAAGGCTGCAGGAGAGTATTCTATGATATTTACAATAGCAGTCAGTAGAGAAGAGATAGGAGATCCTTTAGCTATTTATAGTGTTAACCGTGATCTTCAACCCAACTAGCCACTTTTAAGAAAGGAGATAGGACTCTTGTTGGGGAGGGAAGGATTGTGAGTTGGGTCTAGAAAGCAGTGAGGTTGTGGGAGGTCAGATTCTGAGTCAAGGTGAGAGTGAAGGATAGTAAATAGGTGTAGTGTGTGAGAGAATAGAGTTAACCACTATAGTAATAGAGTTCAGGAAACTGTGAAGTGGGCTAAGATATCGAAGGGTTGTTGTGAAGTATTTACAGTTGTATTGAATAGCTATTATTTACAATAATATTAGAGCAACACTCATATGACAGAATTCATGTGATCTGGATAACATGAATAGGGGGTATAGGATTTTGAGTAGCATGCTAAAGGAACACAAGTGATATGAAGAACAGTAAATTAGCAATACATTGTGGAAGAGAGAACAGGGGAAACCTGTCAAATTATACAATATGACCAGCCAAGCAAAGAAGACTATAGAGAAAGAAGAGGAATACAAAAATACTATTAAAATAAAATATGTAAGAATAATGAAAAAATAATACAAATATGTAGTAACTTGTAGTTTCTCTGCAATAGCAAAGTGAAGTTTGTCTCACTGTCTGAACTGTTGGGATGTCCCCTTTTGGGGACCACCTCTGGTTCTTTCACAGTTCCAAGTTTTTTTTGTCTCACTTGTGGGTGTTTTTTAAAAAAAGGCAGGAAAAGGGAGGAAGAATAGATAACATTGGAGAGAAAGGAAGAAGGAATAAAACAAGAAAGAAGGAAAGAGAGGAAAAGGCATTGAAACATAAGACAATAATAAAAATGGAAAAAAAAAAGATTACTTAAAAACAAACAAACCAAAAAACCACACCTCTTGTTTCTTTCAAACTGGCCAAACTGGTTTTTCTGGTCTTGCTGGCTACAGCAGGCTGAGGGGTGATTGGTATGGTGTTTCTCCCTTCCCAATGTGTACTCAACCAGTCTTGCAAGCTCTGTCCCAAGAGCTAGTCTGGCTCCTCTTCCCAATATCTTAGGTGGGGGAATCCAGGTTTTCTTCAGAGCTCTTTTTCCCCATGGGTTATCACTACATGCTGGGGTGCAGTGGCACGTTGGGTAGGCTGCCTCAGTCTCACGTATTTGGGTGCGAAACCTTCCCAGTGCTATGGGGGAATGAAGCGGCTTCCACGTGTAACCTTGGGGTCTATGCCCAGCTGGGTGAGGAGTCGGCCTAGAGGGTGTTGCAGCAGGATCCCCAAACAGTTTTACTTTTTGAGAAATTCCTCCTATTCAAGCCTGCCGCCCCATACAGCCCAATTCTCCAGCCAGACTGGTGACTATTGGGGTCAGTGCCTGTCACTGCGGAACTCTCAACTCTCCCAAGCTGGCAACCACAGACTCTGAGGGTACTCACAGCCACTGTCTGTTTTGCCTCTTTGTCCTTATTCCCCTCTCTATAACTTCAAGCAAACAGGTCTCTCCTGGTGCTGCTGAAACCCTGCTTGGCTGGGAGGGAGGGAGCAGTTGACCTGGCTCTCACCCAAGGACTCTCTGGCAGGTCCAGACTCTGGTAGACCCAGTGCCAGCACCGCCTGTCTGGGGCTACAGCTGCCCTAGTCCCAGTGCTGGTCCCTGGGACCTTATGGTCCTGATGCACTCTCCTTAATGCCTGGTTTTTCAGTGTCCGCTACAATTTTGGTCTCTTATTTTCATATATGCTGGGGTATTGTTGGCTGTTTGCTCTGTTCCTTTGCAGATCAGCCAGGTTTTTCTCCAGTGTGTAGAGGTAAGTAGAATCTGCTCCCTCCTACTCTGTCGCCATCTTCCAAATCTTGTAGTATTTTTAAATTTTATTTATTAATTTCACTGTTCCATTTTATTTTAAATATTTATTTATTTCTATTTTACTTGTGTATATTATTTATTTTAATTTTTAAGTTATTTATTTATCTTTTTTATTGAATTTATTGGGGTGGCATTGGTTAATAAAATTATATAGATTTCAGGCATACAGTATTATCTATAATACATTATCTGTATATTATACTCTGTGTTCACCACCCTAAGCCAAGTCTCCTTCCTTCACCATTTATCTGCCCTTTATGCTTTCTTAGTTCTCTGTCTATCCCATTTCCCTCTGGTAATCAACATACTATTGTCTGTGTCTATGAGTTTTTATTTTTACTTAATCCTTTCACTTTTTCACCTAGCCCCCAAACCCTGGTACCTTCTGACTGCTGTTAATTAAGCAAAATAGAATAGAAAAATATCAGAGAGGATCACACTTAGTAAGGAAAAGTATTGTTTTGTAAAATCTTGTTTCAACTGTATATGTATGTAGTGTGTTTGCTGGGTCATAACACAAAATACATTATTAAATCAGGTTATGATGAAAAGAATTAGGTTTTATATCTGGCATGACAGTGTGAGAAGCTCCACAGACAGACCCACTTGCCATGAAAACTGGTAAAAATTACTTTAAAAGACCACCATTTAACATCTCTGAAAATGGCCCTAAAGGCATACTGCAAATAAAGAACAGAAGAACTGGATAGGCATTTTTAAAATAAATTTTATTGTTATTCTATTACAGTTGTCCCAAGTTTTCCCCTTTGCCTTCCTCCCAAAGAAGACATACAAAGGCTAACTGATACATGAAAACATCCTCAACATCATTGATTCTCAGGGAAATGTAAATCAAAACAACAGCAAGATATCACTTCACAGCTGTTAGATTGACTTTCATAAAGACAAGAGATAATTGTTGGTGAAGATGTGGAGGAAAGGGAAACCTTGTGTAGTACAAGTGGCGATGCAAATTGTTCTAGCCACTATGAGAAACAGTATGGAGATTCCTTAAAAAATTACAAATAGAACTATCATATAATCTAACATTCCCAACTTTGGGCATATATCTAAAGAAACTGAAATCACTACCTTGAAGAGTTATCTGCAATCTACACTCCTATTTTCATTGTAGCATTATTTACAATAGACAAGCCATGGAAACAACTTTTGTGTCCTTTCATGTATGAATGGATAAAGAAAATGTGTGTATGTATATAATAATAATATAATGGAATGGAATTTTATTTAGCCATTAAAAAAGGAAAATTTGCCATTTGTGACAACATAGATGTGTTATGGTGGGATGAATGGCCAGAGGGGAGATAAAAACAGTGCTCTTACCATTGCAGTCTAATTAAGAACTTAGTATAGTAGGTTAAAAACAAAGGAAGACATGTCTCACCGATTAACCTAGTAATTCTGAGTCTGGTCTCATAAGGCTGCCAACCATTCTGAATAACACGAAGTAAACTATGACAGTGCGGGAGAGGATGCTCTTGGAAGTCTGTGTGTATCATCTCCACAAGCTGGGAAATGGAAAACCTTGAGACTGTGTATTTATCCCATGGCCTGAAAGTGGGAAAAAGGAAGGGTCTACAGTGTCCAAGAAAGGGCCCATAAACAATTTTGGTTAACTGCCTGCCTCTGAGCACATATGTGAAATGAGCAACTGAAGCCTGGAGCAAGATAAGCATTCCCACTAACTGACCCCCACACATACCTACCTTTGAGTAGTCACGTCTCCCCGGGAAAGCTGGCACCACATTTACCTGACAATCAAAATGTAAGTCCCTCACGTCCATCCCGACAACTATGTAAGTCCTCAGAACAAAGGACTCTCTCTTAGCTCTTTTTGGCTCTTTTTGCCACACAGCATGGGGCCCTGGCTACCTGTCCTTGGCCACCCTACTTCTCCCACCCGTACTCTAGTCACCTTTGCTTTGCTTTCCCATTAGAACTTAGTGTTAATAAACTTATTTGCATGCTATGGGGCTCACAGGCCTATATTTCTTTACTGAGTCGGTGAGAAGAACTGAGTTTCTGGGAGTTTCTCCCATAACAGATGGACCCTGAGCATATTATGCTAAGTGAAATACATTAGACAAAGAAAGACAAATATGGTATCATCTTACTTAATATGAAGAATCTCTAAAAGCCAAACTGATAGAAACAGAGTAGTATGGTGGCTGTCAGGGACTGGGAGGTAGAGTAAATGGGGAGAAGGGTACATACTTCCAGTTGTAAGATGAGTATATTCTGACCTAATGTTTAGCATGGTGACTGTACTTAACAATATTGTTTTATGTACTTGAAAATTGCCAGGAGAATAGATCTTAAATATTCTTACCCTTTGAAAAAAATAGTAATTGTGTGAAGTTACAGAGATGTTTACTAATCTTATTGTGAGAATTTCACAATATATACATGTATCCAATCATCACTTTGTACATTTTAAACTTATACAATGTTATATTTCAATTATATCTCAATAAAGCTGGGACAAATAAAACAACAGTGAGATACTACTATTACTTATTAAAATGACCAAGGTCCAAAACACTGAGAACACCAAATGCTGGCCAGGATGATGGGCAAAGGAACTCTCAATCATTGCTGGTGAGAATGTGAAATGGTACAACCACTTTGGAAGACAGTTGGCAGTTGCTTACAAAACTAAACATATTCTTACTATGTAACCCACCAGTCATGCTCCTTGGTATTTACCCAAAGGAGTTGAAAACTTATGTCCACACAGAACACTGCAAGTTTATAATACCTTTATTCATAATTGCCAAAACTTTAAGCAACCAAGATGTTCTTCAGTAGGTGAATAGATAAATAAACATTGAGAGAATGAATTATTGCTGAACACTAAAAAGAAATGAGCTATCAAGCCAAGAAAAGACATGACAGAAACCAAGTGCATATTATATGTAAAAGAAGCCAATCTGAAAAGAATGCATGTTTTATGATTCCATCTATATGACAAAACTAAGGAAAGAGTAAAAAGATCAATGTTTGCCAGAGTTTAGGAGGGAGGGATGGATAACTAGGCAGAACACAGAGATGTTTTTTTAAAGCAGTGAAACTATCCTGTACTATATACTAAAATTGTGGATACATGTCACTTTATATTTGTCCAAACCCACAGAATGTACAACACCAACAGTGAATGCTAATGTAAACTATGGACTTCTATTGATAATGATGTGTCAGTGGTGATTGAGTGATTGTAACAAAGGTACCACCCTGGTGCAGGATGTTGATGGTGGGGAGATTGTGCATGTGTGAGGGCAGGGGTATATGGGAAATTTCTGTATTGTCTATTGAATTTTGCTGTAAACTCTAAAAACTGAAGTCTATATGAGAAATAATTTAAAAAAACTGAAATTCCCTGACACTTAATATTGGTTCTAGTCTCTGAAAATTCACATGCAAGTCCATATCACTCTTGTTTTAATCTACATTAATTATTTTATTCTATATTCCCTTTAATATATTAAACTTTACCCATAAGTCATTACTTGTCATTGTCTGGATATAATCTGGTATTCCTTGTTTACTTTGCTTATAGTGTTCTCTGAATTCATTTCTTTTTCAGTCAGGAGATTCTTATTAACCATTTTCAATTCAGCTTGAATATTTCCTTTCATGTGAAGCATTGGCTGACTGTATCATGATGAAATCTTTGTTTTTCACTCTTACAGATTTTAGTTTCAATTTATATACATCTATA
Organism: Carollia perspicillata; assembly: GCA_004027735.1. Taxonomy (NCBI): domain Eukaryota; kingdom Metazoa; phylum Chordata; class Mammalia; order Chiroptera; family Phyllostomidae; genus Carollia; species Carollia perspicillata. The sequence continues at coordinate 11,940 of PVKM010026499.1, read as the reverse complement.
TTAAAGCAAAAAATATTCATTGCATTATAATTGCTAGCTTATATGCCTATTTTTCCCACCTGACTGTTTCTTTTGTCTTAACCAGCTTTGTTTACCAATGTTTAACAGTATTCATCATGTAGTAAAATGTTTTGAATGCATGCTTGAATATGAATGCACTTAAACATCCTTATTAAATATATATTGACTTTTTTGAACAACTACCTGTGTGCTTTTACAATCTCATTCTGTCCTTATAAAAACACTAATTTCAGATATTATTCTTATCCTCATTTTACAAGTGAGGAAACTGTATCACTGATAGTAGAAGTTGCTTTCCCAAAGCCATATTTCTTGACAGAGCCAAGAAATATAGCTCCCGGCTCTGCTGGACACTGGACATCTAGGATATTGCTGAACACTGAATTCCAATAATTATTATCTTCTACAACACTATCTGGGTGATGATGATAATTAACACACATATATTTTTTTAATTCTAGCAAAACTGATCATCCTGTTTATCTCCTCTGAGCTTTGTTCATGCTTTGCTTATGATAAAATAAACACCACTCCATACCCTCAGGTCTCAACTGACTGATCCCCAAACCATATTTTCCAAACCATATATCCAATTAATTGTAGTTTTGAAAATTTTATTTCTGCCATTTAAATTTTTTAACTTTTGTTCATATGGCTTGTTTTCTCATGTATTTGCAATTTTTATTTGTGATTTCTTGTTCATTGGGCTCTAACTGTGGGAATACTAGGTGAACCTTGTTGAAGGTATATCTAGTTAGAAGGATTTGCTATTGACAATGTAAACCTGAGTCAGGTTTATGATACTATCTTGGTTTGGAGATTTCTTAAATCATAGAGATATTGTACATTCACTCACACAACATGAGGTTTTGCATGGGGTTATAAATTATTAATTTTCCTAATGATATTTTCTGGTACATAGACTTGATCTACCCTTTCACTGAAAGTGTGGCCCTTCAAGACACTTGGCTTTAAATTACAGCCTCAGCTTTGACCCTTTACCATGTCAACACTTGATTCTCATTGCCACACATAAGAATCTGCTCATGAGATCCACCAATACCCCTCAAGATAGCCTTAGCATCTGCCCTAGCTCACCTCTCTTTTTCCACCTAATGTCTACTTTTGTTGTTATTTCTGTCATTCCCTACGAGATTCTTTTATCTGTTTATTTACATTGTTTATCTCTGCATTTATTACATTATTTTAATCAATAATTGCAAGATGAAATGTTTTATATTTTCTCCAGGATATCTAGTCTAGGATATTGCTGCAAAAGCAGTATGTGTATTTTAACCCAATTTTGGTGACACAGGTATGAGGAAAAGAACTACCATTTAGCACATACTTGAATTGTTCTACAATATGCATTTCTTCATCCTGACAAATAAAATGATGCTAAGAAGTAAAGTAGCTTTTCTGTGATCATACTATTTGTGAGAGGCAGAGCAGAGATTTTAATTGAGGCCTATGTGACTCTTAAGTCAGAGTTTATTACAACATACAGGGGATTATCAACATAAGATCAAGTGTCAGGATGTATGGTAGACCTAGCTGGTGCTATTACTTCACAAATGTCATGCAAGTAACATGGATGTAAATTTTTAGAGGTTGCTGCTGTGCTCTCCTTGCTCCTTATTCTGACATCTATTCACTCTGGTGAATTACTAAATGAAAGAATCAACCAAGCTAGAAATATTACAGTTTTATTTAAATAATAAATATATAACATTTTAAAAGAATTTTAAAAAACACACGGAAACTTTCTTTGTTGCTTATGTCATGCTCAGTGTGTTTAAGAGTCCACTTAATTAGGAGGCTATATTAAATAAATACAAATTCTATTGCAGTTGTATCATGATCAATGTCATCTTTAAGTTGTCACTTCTTATTTCTGTCATGCAGTTTTTTCTTTAAACTTTTTTGCACGCCTTCCAACTGAATAGTTCTAGGCCTATAATAAGATGTATGCAATCTCTTTTTGATTTTTTACATGTCGGTTATTTATAAGCTTTGGTTCAATAGTGCTGTTTAGTGTACTTTTCCAAGCGGAATTGAACTCCACTTGACTGCATACACTTTGCTATTCTTAATGTAGTGGCTAAGTAATTGTCCAGAGAAAAATCAACAGTGAAAACCCTCAGCTTTACTACATTCATCAAATGAAACTCTGGTCCATATTTAACTCAATGTTTAAAAAGTGGCCTGATTTCATCCTTTGTTTAGTAAATTACATTTCCTTAACTGTTTGTGAGCAATTATTATTTCAGATTATTTGCTCTATTGTTTCTTTTTATTTGCTAGCCTGCTAACTAAAAATATGAAGGCTCAAAATTGTGAGTTATTAATTCAAATGTGAGGTGTTGACTACCTGAGCAACTCAAGCAAAAGGAAGATGCTTTCAGCCTGATTTTAATAGTGTTAAGATATACAAAAATTTTGAGAATGATCGCTATTTTTAATATTTACACAGCTTGAAATTTTAAATGATTTTTATGTATTTAGCTTTGGGAATGATTTCTCACGCTCGTGTTCAAGGATGTTATCAAATATATATATGTATCAACACCACATCTAATTGTGAATGTGATAATGGAGAAAGTAGGAGTGATTTTCTTCATGATTGATTAACCCATTTTGCTACTCTCTGGCACATTTCCTCATTAACTATTTGAGATGACAAGATATGAAAATAAAAAGTATCAGTCAATTGTTTTCATATTCTCCATATTGATCAAAATATCTAAAAAATACATTGCATATACACTTACTTAAAGGCAAATACTATAAAAATCTATATAAACTCTAATGGATGGTATCATTAAGAATAATGTTTTGCTGGAAAAAAATAATGCCCAATTTGTCTTTAATGGGATTATACTTTAACAACAACAATAATAACTTTCAAATTAGTCATATTATTGCAACAAGAATGGCAAGAAGTCACTTTCTAATTCCATTTAGCTTTCTCCTCTGAGAAAAAATTATGTGTAAGGTCGGCCAGAAAAAATCCAACCATTGTTTACTATAACAAGAAGGGCTTGGGTGACATTCATGTAACCTGGCAAACAAGAAGAGTGGACTGGAATGCACAGGCGTGAATAATGACCACTTCAGTGTACTAGTCAGTAGGGGTGGTAAACATTGTTGAGTGAGCATGTGTACTGTGTGGCCATTACATTAAAAATTACTGAGCAAGTAGATAATGTATCTGCATCAAATTTTGTGTTAAGCTTCATTGAACATTCTTCCATGGAAACTATTCGTATGGATTCAGAAGTCTGCAGCTATGGGCTACTGGTGATTGGTAGCTTATCACAACAATGTGCCTAGTCATGCATCATGTCTTGTGCAGAGATTTTGGCAAAACATCAAATCACCCAGGTGACTCAGACCCCCTACAACCCAAATTTGGCACCCTGCAACTTTTGACTTTTCCCAAAACTAAAATCACCTTTCAAAGAAGAGAGAGTTCAGACCACCGATGAGATTCAGGAAAATACAATGGGGCAGCTGATGGTGATTGGGAGAACTGTGTGAGGTCTCAAGGTGCCTGCTTTGAAAGGGACTGAGGTATCATTGTCCTATGTAAAATGTTTCATTTTCCTTGTATCTTCTTCAATACATGTGTCTATTTTTCTTTTTCTTTTTTTTTTTGCTGTTAGAATAATTAATATGTTTCTTTTTTATTGTTGTTCAAGTGTAGTTGTCTTCATTTATACCCATCCATGCCCCTCATCCCACCTATCCCCACCTCCTACCCTCAACTCTCCCCCTTTGGCTTTGTCTATGTGTCCTTTATATGTGTTCCTCAATGGCCCTTCTCCTCTTATCCTTCTCCCCCTTCCTCTCTGGTTACTGTCAGTTTGTTCTTTATTTCAGTATCTCTGGTTGTGTTTTGCTTACTTGTTTATTTTGTTGATTATTCATATTACATGACTGGATACTTTCTGGAAAAAATATATGAAGGCTACAGTTAATTATCCATGGGGTGGGTTCTCTTAACTTTTCAATGTATGTGTATCAAGTAATATTATAATTTCTTAGGACTTTATTTTTAACAGAACTTTAAATAAAAATCACAATATGACTTTCCTTAAAACTGCAAATAAAATTAATGTTTGAATGACTGAATAAAACAAATCTTACAAAGTGCATTGGTAACCAAATTTATGTCATCTAACTTAACTATCTGTTGTTGCTGTTTTTGGCAATAAACTGAGCTCTACAATAAATTAAAGACACATCAAGAAATAGTATACAAAATCTATGGCTAATGTGAGGTATAACTCATACATAATTTTTTGAAAATATTATCTGTTAAATTGCATGTTTTAAATGTCATAAGAATATTTCACTGATTTTTTAATCAAGGAATACCTCTTATTTTTATAGAGAACCTTACACATTTTAAGAAGTTTGAATTCTGACTAGTGCGGCTCAGTGGATTAAGTGCTGGCCTGCAAACCAAAGGGTTGCCAGTTTGATTCCCAGTCAGAGCACATGCCCGGGTTATGGTCTAGGTCTCCAGTCAGCTTGCATGAGAGGCAACCATACATTGATGTTTCTCTCCTTCACTTTCTCCCTCCCTTCCCCTCTCTTTAAAAATAAATAAATGAAATATTTAAAAAAGAAGTTTTAATTTAGTCCTATATGAAAATTCTCAAGCATATAGAAAAATTGAAATAATGATGTAGGGAATATACATATGCCTATCACATAGATTCTATAATTAACATTTAGTATAACTGCTCATCACATTAATCTATCCACCAACCCATCTTATTTTTAAATGCATTTTAAAGTAAGTTGCAGAGAGCAGAAATGTTGACCCCTGTCATATTAAATTTTAATCCCTGTACTCTTCTAGAAAAGTAAAATCCCCTTGGCCTGCACAAGATATGCAGTGGTATCCAATGGGGAATCAAGAGTTTTGTACTCTAGACAAGGGTTCAGCAACCTATAGCCCATGTGCTAGCTCTGGCTCATTACCTGTGTCACAAAACAAATTTCTATTGGCATTTACCCATGCCCATTTATTTCCTTATTGTTTATGGCTGCTTTTATACTGCAGTGGCAGAGACCATGTAGCCCACAAAGCCTTAATATTTACTATCTGTCTCTTGTGCAAGGAAAGTTGGCTGACCCCTATTTCTTCCTGAATTCTGTCTCCCAGTACTTCATGATTTATATTAAATATTTTTACCAAATTAGAATTTGGTTTTCCTCATGTGCAAAGCATAGAGTGGAACTTACTGATCTGTGACTCTATCTCTCTCCCTCTTATTTTTTTCAGTGCATCATCTCTGTATTTCTTCTTCTTTTCTCCTCATTAATGAGATTTGAACTTCATTTGCCCTATTTCATATTTATGTTAAGAGTTGCTTTTTATCCTCTAATTAATAATTTAACAAAGATCCTGGCATGTAAACTGAATTTCAAGTTTAATTAAAACATTCTCCTAAACTTCAGATTAGCTTATATCTTTGATAAACAAGGACTCCCTATATATCTGCATCTGTAGTTTCTCTCAATGTAACAGTAGAATTCTGTCCTGTTCACAATAAAATGCATTGTAAGTATCTCCAAATTAACTCATGTGCAATTATGGAGGAAAGTCAGAATGTTTAGATAACCGTAACCATAAATCATCTCTCCCAATTAGCATGTTTCTAGTAGAATGCCTGTTAGTATTTAATATCAACTTTTATAGAATAAACATACTTCTCAATGTAACCTTTTTTTTTCAATTTTTATATTTATACCTCTAACTCTTAGAGAAAGTGTGCTAAAGACACTTCACTGAATTTCAATGAAGAGGATTTCCCCCTTAGATATCCATGGTATTAAGAGTGGAATCACAATCTCATACTCAGTGTGAGCCATTTTCTGTCATCCTTCATTTGTTATGAGAGTATTTCCACAGAATCTGTTATATTTATATGTTGTTTTTGTTTAACTTAACAAGATTGTAGAGAAGAAAGCAAAGGAAAAGACAAAGAGATTACAATGAAAGAGAATAAGCTCTTATTTATATATTAAGCATTCACCATACTAACCATATTACTTGATAATCTAAAAAATCAGGATTTGGCAGAGCAATATGATATCTATCCATATATGTATGGTTTCAATACATTTTATAAAATTGGGAGTTTGGGTTAGATGTGCAACATACTATATTTTATCCATCTAAAATAATTGGAGGGCAGCCACGTTGGCCTATATCTCCCACTGATTATAATTAACATCTCTGGACAAAGAAGGCGACCATCTGAGGAATCTGGAATGTAAACAACAGCAGGCAGATGAAGACAGAAATCAAAACCTGACTAATAACCCATAGTGAAAATCAATATTATGGTTTTGTTTCCTTTTGTCTTCTGGCCTTCACCCAAATTCTGAAATAGCAAAAACCACCTGTTTTTAGTCAAAGAACAAGTAAAGCAGCTCCCTGCACATTGAAGAGTAGGAGGAAAATATCTTTTTTTCCTCCCTTTTTTTTTCTTTTAGCACTGTCTTGAGGATAGCCACAGCCATAAAAGTGCTCAGTGATGGTGGCTGCAATATAAGCACTTAAAACCACAAAGACAGCCCGCCTCTTTGGCCAAAGGAAATAGTAAAAGGAGCTCTTGTTGCCCAAAGAATGTGAAGAAAATCCTTGTTATTTTTTCTTTACTTTTTCTCTCACCACTTTGTCTTGAAGATTTGAAATCTTCAGTATGAAAGCCTAGAACTCTAAGAGAGCTTCATTTTCCAGCCAGAGGCATCACTAAAAAGGGCTTGGAGAGTTGGAATGTGTGGGAGAAATATGGGAGAGAAGAGATCTGAAGAAAAGCATCTCTTAAACCTGTGTATGAAGCAACATGAAATTCCAGACTGAGTCTTCAGCTGTTAATGAGCAGTACAGATCCAAAGAAGTGTGCCAAAGACTTAAGAAACTTACTGTATAAACAACTGCCTAAGTACCAGACTGGCCTCTGAGTAGCATGTGGTAATCAGACCCAAACAGCATGAAAGAGCTTTAAAAACTTAATTGACATCAGAGACACCACACACAGACTGTGAGACAGCAGTTGCATTCTGAAACTAACTGGGTTGATTTCCAAATAAAAGAAACATACAAAAGCAACAGTCTCCAAATGATATTAATAGACTCAGAGTTTCATTGCACAATATTAAAAATATCCAAGATACAGTCCAAACTTACTCAGCATACAAAGAAGTTGAGAAATCTGATTACATTTAAAGGAAAAGACCATCAACAATTGCCAGACCTCAGATGATACAGATGGTGGGATTATTAGACAAATTCTTACAGTCGTCTATTAGAACCATGTTCAATGAGGCCATGGCAAACATATTTAAAAATGCAAGGAGATACATTATCAGGAGAAAAATTAAAACCCCAAAACAAGTCAATGGATATTTTAGAACTAAAAAATACAATGTCTGAAATTTAAAAGAAATAATCATTGAATGAATTAATGGCAGATTGTAGATAAAGATGACAGGGGAAAAAGTGTGAATTTAAAGACAGAGCAATAGAAATTATACAACATGAAGAATGAAAAAATACTGGGGGAAAAACAGGACTCAAGGACCTGTGTAACAATAGAATAATTGTGAATGTATTTTTGTTAATATTTTCATGAAGAACACTTGGTTTGGGGGGAAAGATTACTGCTAATTAAACCAATTAAACTAGATTTCTAAATGACTTCTACCCTTTCAAATAATCTCTTTATAAAATTTTCACAAGACTGCCATGAAATACTATTCTTTAAAAATCTTCACCTAAAATAGCGATTCTTTCTCTCATTTCATTATTTATCCATTGGTTCAATAATATTCATTTAGTACATTCTATAGGCTGCTAAAATTCATATGATCTTGTATTACATGTAGGTAGATATCACTTGAAAAACACGCAATCATCTCTCATTATAGGAAGAACTTTCTGTCAATTTACAAGTGAAAGGAAGCATGGACAAATAATGAGATTCCTCAAAACTGACAATGTTCAAACTTAAACAGAATTTGGCAGCAGGAGCATAAAAAATATTGAAGTTGCAGGTAAATAGCTGGATTATATAACCATTTAAATATATAATTCATATAATTGGGATGACTTTCATACAAATATATGAGGCTGAATACTTATTTAAATAATTTATTTATGAGGGAACCAGCACAATGTTGAGACTAAAAGAGAAATTGAAGAGTTGTGTAGAGGTAATATAATAAAGGAATGTATAAAATTGCTAGATTATATACAAAACTGGTTATTGATTTACAGGGTTATACACTGTAACTTCTGGGCTAGTATTTCCAATTATTTGTATTTATAAATCAAAATAGATAATTTAACATGTAACATCATCATGTCTTTTTAAAAATATTTTATTTATTTCTAGAGAAAGGGGAAGGGAAGGAGAGAGAAAGGGAGAGAAATATCGAATGTTTGTCTTGCAATCCCCCAACCAGGCATGTGCTTTGACCATGAACCAGCAAACCTTTACTCTGCATCATGTCTGGAAACAATTAGTCAAACAAATTTCCTCCCCCAAATAATCTTGAGGTAAACCTGTGACTTCTATTATATTGAAAAGACATTGCTCTTTCCCCCAAATTTATTCTTTTCTTCCCTCTAATTTTATATACTCTGCACACACACACACACAAACACACACAGAGGCACCACATCAAATGTATGGCAATTAACTTGCAAAGCTTTAAAGTATCAGTTGAAAGAAGTAGATATATGAAGTTATTAAATTTGTTGGAAAATATGGTGTTTACAAATACAAAACCAATATGTGGTAGCCAGGATTCTAATATAGACTCCGAATATTTCCTTCTCCCCCACATACATAGACTTTCTATAATCCGTTCCCCTTGAGTGTGTGCAGACCTTTAAATAGGATGAGATTTCTCTCCACAATTAGGTTACTGTGCATCACAAATGTGAAAAGATTTTGTGGTTTTAATCAAATTTCCTAATGAACAGTCTTCATTTATTTTTAAACATTTTTTATTGTTGTTCAAGTACAGTTTAATGCCTTTTACCCTCCCCACCCCTTCCCACCACTCCAGCCCTCCCCACCTCCCTCCCCTGTTTCCCCCCCCCCCTTGTTATTGTCCATGTGTCCATGTTGTAATAGATCCTACAAACCCTTCATCCTTTCCCCCTGTAGTCCCCACCCCTTTCCCCTCTGGTCACTGGTGGTCTGTTCTCAATTTCAGTACCTTTGCTTATATTTTGCTTGCTTGTTCGCTTTATTGATTAGGTTCCTGTTAAAGGTGAGATCACATGGTATTTGTTTTTCACTGCCCAGCTTATTTCACTTAGCATAATGCTCTCCAGTTCCATCTGCTGTCCCAAAGGGTAGGAGCTCCTTCTTTCTTTCTGCTGCATAGAATTCCATTCTCTAAATGTACCACAGTTTATTTTTATTTTTATTTTTATTCTTGTTCAAGTACAGTTTTCTGTCTTTTACTCCCATCCCAGTCCACCCCCCCCCTTAGTTTTTGTCCATGTGTCCTTTATATTTGTTCCTGTGACCCCTTCCCCTTTTCCCCTGAAATTCCCTCCCCTCTCCCCTCTGGTTACTCTCAGCCTGTTTTAATTTCAATGTCTTTGGTTATATTTTGCTTGCTTGTTTGTTGTGTTGCTTAGGTTCCTGTTAAAGGTGAGATCATATGGTATTTGTCTTTTAACACCTGGCTTATTTCAGTTAGCATAATGCTTTCCAGTTCCATCCATGCTGTTGCAAAGGGTAGGAGCTCCTTCTTTCTTTCTGTTGCATTGAATTCAATTGTGTAAATGTACCATAGTTTTTTGATACATTCATTTACTGATGGGCACCTAGGTTGCTTCCAGCACTTGGTTATTGTAAACTGTGTTGCTATGAATATTGGGGTGAATAGGTTCTTTTGGAATGGTGTTTCAGGGTTCTTAAGATATAATCCTAGCAGTGGAATTGCTGAGTCAAAAGGCAGTTCCATTTTTAGTTTTCTGAGGAAATTCCATACTGTTTTCCATAGTGGTTGTACCAGTCTGCAATCCCAACAACAATGAACTTGGGTTCCCTTTTTTCCACATCCTCTCCAACACTTGTTGTTTGTTGCTTTGTTTATGATGGCCATTTTCAATGGTGTGAGGTGGTATCTCATTGTGGTTTTAATTAGCATCTCTCTGATAGCTAGCAATACTAAGCATCTTTTCATGTGCCTCTGGATCCTCTGTATGTCCTCCTTGGAGAAGTGTCAGTTCAAGTCCTTTGCCCATTTTTTAATTGTGTTGCTTATCTTCTTAGAGTGGAGTAGTGTGAGTTCTTTGTATATTTTGGAGGTTAAACACTTGTCTGAGGTATCATTGGCAAATATGTTTTCACATACGTTTGGTTCTCTTTTTATTTTAATTCTGTTTTCTTTAGCTGTACAGAAGCTTTTTATTTTGATGAGATATCATTTGTTTATTGTTTCCTTTATGTCCCTTGCTCTAGAGGACATATCAGTGAAAATATTGCTGTGTGGGAGATCTGAGATTTTCCTGCCTATGTTCTCCTCTAGGACTTTAATGGTGTCATGACTTACATTTAAATCTCTTATCCACCTTGAATTTACTTTTGTGTATGGTATAAGTTGGTACCTGAGTTTCATTTTTTTTGCATGTAGCTGTCCAGCTCTCCCAACACCATTTATTGAAGAGGTTATTTTTACTCTATTTTGTGCTGCTGCCCCCTTTGTCGAATGTTAATTGACCGTAGAGACTTGGGTTTATTTCTGTGTTCTCTGTTCTGTTCCATTGGTCTATGTGTCTTTACTTTTGCCAGTACCAGACTGTTTTGATTATAGTGGCCTTGTAATACAGTTTGGTATCAAGTATTGTGATCCCTCCTACTTTGTTCTTCTTTCTCAAAATTGCTACAGCTATTCAAGATTGTTTCTTGTTCCATAGAAATTTCTGGTGTGTTTTTTCTATATCTGTGAAATATGCCATTACTAGTTTAATGGGTATTGCATTGAATTTATAAATTGCTCTGGGTAGTATTGACATTTTTATGATGTTAATTCTTCCAATCCATGAACGCGGTATGTGTTTCCATCTGTTTGTGTCTTCCTTAATTTCTTTTTATTCTTGGTTATTTCCTTCCTTCTACTTGATCTGGGCTGTCTTTGTTGTTGTTCTTCCAGTTCTTGTAGTTGTAGGGTTAGATCATTTATTTGAAATGTTTCTATTTTTTTAGGTAGGCCTGCATTGCTATGAACTTTCCTCTCAGGACTGCCTTCACTGTGTGCCATAAGGTTTGGGTGGTTGTGAGTTCTTTCTCATTTGTTTCCAGAACCTTTCTGATATTCTTCTCGATCTCATTATTGACCCATTCATTGTTTAATAGCATGTTATTCCATCTCCATGAGTTTGAGAGTTTTTGAGTTTTTTCTTTGAGGTTGGGTTCTAGTTTCAGACTCTTGTGGTCAGAGAAAATGCTTGATATGATTTCAATTTTCTTGAATTTGTTGAGGCTTGTTTTGTGTCCTATCATGTGTTGTACCTTTGAAAGGGTTCCAAGTGCATTTGTAAAGAATGTGTATTTTGCTTCTTTGGGATGAAAGGCTCTGTATATGTCAGTTAAGTTCATTTGATCCAGGACATTGTTCAATGCTGCAATATCTTTGCTGATATTTTGTTTGGAATATCTATCCATTTTTGACAGTGGAATATTGAAATCCCCTACTATAATTGTGTTGCTGTTGCCATCTTTCTTGAAGTCCTCCAAGATTTTCTTTATATATTTGGGTGCTCCTATGTTGGGTGCATATATATTTACAATGTTTATGTCTTCTTGATGGGTTCTTCCCTTTAATATTATGAAATGACCTTCTGGGTCTCTTTTTATGGCTCTTTTTTTTTTT
>PVKM010026498.1:0-19308 GCA_004027735.1 Carollia perspicillata | reverse complement strand
TGTGTGGAGCAGGTGCTGTGGCTGATCAAACCTGTCAAAAGTGGTCTGCGGAGCTCCACACTGGAGATTTCTTGTGGGACGATGCTCCATGGTCGGGTAGACTAGTTGAAGTTGATAGCAATCAAACCGAGACATTAATTGAGGACAGTTAGCATTATACCACATAGGAGATGGCTGACGTACTCCAAACATCCAACTCTATTAATAAAGTTATTGGTGAAAATGAAAAGCGTGTCTTTTATTTTACGGGAAAACATATGGGCTTTTTGGTAACCCAATGCATAGAAAGCTTCCAGCTATAGACAGATTTATTTTGCTCATTTTAAATGGACGAGTTAAAATTTTTTAAACTAATTTCATTGTGAGAAGTGTAGTAGATTAAAAATTATCAATATAGGAAGTGAAGCAGGTTTTGCTGTGATTAAACCTTAAAAAAAATCCTAGACCGTAAAGAACCTATAAAAACATCTTAAGATGAACTGTTTTTCAGCCTTCCAATTTTTCTTCAAATTTATTTTTATCTGTAGGGTTTTAAGTTAATCCCCATTGAACTGGAAATATGTGCTTTTAAAAATTGGAAGAGCTGTTTATTGACTTAGTTGCCCATTATGGAAAACAGATATAAATGATACATCACACCTGTAGCTGTTCAGTCAGTTTTAATGCACTGTGTGGGAAATCGAGCCCCTAAAGGCAGCTCTAACCTGGGGCTGCGATTTTACCTACTGAGTCACTTCAGAGGCAGGAAGGAAGATGGTGGCCGAGCCAGTCCCACGAAGCTTAATCACAAAGGATTTGCGGTGTAAATGGGGGACCCTTTCAACGCTCCAGGCTCCCAGTGAACAGCCCTGGAGGAAGGAAACCTCTTACCAGCCCCTTCAGAGACCTGGACGAGGCACTATTCTCAAGCAGCGCGTTTGTGTGCCAGTGAGATCTTTTAAGAACATTCTTTGTAGCCTTCATCCGTCACTAGGGGCCAGATGCAAGCTGATGATGCATTACAGTAAAAACAGAATAATTACTCTGCCTCATATTTGTATTGAAGGATGAAAAAACTCAACAGCCTGGGAGGTGTAAAAGGATCCAGAATGCCAAAGGAGCTCCCATTTCCTCTCTCTGTGAGAGTCGTGATAAGAGATGGGAACACTTAGTAATTAGTTGTGGGGCGGCACAGATTTCATTATGTGGCATGTGGGGGAAACCAAATTTGGAATACAGAAGTGTCCTAGAAAACCACAGGAATAAAAAGAGAAACTGATCAAAGTCAACATATTCCGCGTGGGGAACAGTTGAGAGGTATTAACTGTTCGCAGCATGTATTGCACATCTGCCAGGAGGTTGGGGGTCATACTGAATTAGATCTGATTTCCCAGGACATCACCTGTAGGCGTGTGACTTAGGGGGCACATTATTTTAAGTGAGGCTGATATGTTCAATTATTCATTTATATATTTAATGACCACTAGGCTGCTGCCAATAATGGTTTCTTTGTGTGGTTTTTAAAAAAGTATTAAATGGCCCTGCCTGGTCTAGCTCAGTGGATTGAGTGCAGGCTGTGAACCAAAGGGTCACGGTTCGATTCCCAGTCAGGGCACATGCCTGGGTTGCGGGCCAGGTCCCCAGTGGGGGCTTTGTGAGAGGCAGCCACACATTGATGTTTCTCTCCCTCTCTTTCTCCTTCCCCTCTCCCTAAAAATAAAGAAATAAAATTTAAAAAAGTAAAAAAAAGATTTAAAAAAGTATTAAATGACAAAAATAATAGAATGTCTGGAATTTTCCCATATATTTGATTTTCTTAGCAACAGAAGTGCCTTTTTTCATATTTCTTAATTGATTTGATCCTACGTGGTTTCTGCTGTGTGAGTCTTCATTCATTGACTCACTGCCTAGAACTTTTGCAAACACGATACAAACTCAGGCAGCTTACCTTCCTGGTCCTTGAAAGGTCTTTTGCCCCTTTGCACTCTTTCTCATTCTCACCACGTGGCATTCTGGTGAGAAGTTTGGATGCCTGCATGAACCTTCCATTAGGAGCTAACCACAGAGATAAAAGCCTGGAGACGTGAAAATGGACAGGTCAGATCTGCGTTTGGCTGGTCATCTGATTTTATAGGGCTCCTAGGTAAACGGGAGACCTGCTGTTCTGTCTTGTATTCAGGAGACTCAGAAACACAAACTGTTCCCTCATGACTCCTTCATTGGTTATTTGTAGGCAACATTTTCCTGGACAGGCAGCGAGTTAGAGCACAGGTATTTGATGTTAGATCTTTTTCAGACATCCGTAACTGTGCTGCTGGCTGTCCCGACCCCTCTGGTAGTGACACCTCCAAAGAAAAACCCAGATTGTGGAATCTCGGCCCGATATCCAATTACTGTACAGTCTTACTGTTTTAATTTATTCACTCTCTATGGTTCACACCTCACTTCTCACAGATGCAGAGTCAGATGTTGGGTAATGGAAAAATATGCTCCTGCATTAAGATGCCAAAGAAATCTTATTGCTAATAAGTTCTTCCCAAAGATAGGATTGGCCGGCAGTACAGAGGAAATAGCACGGCGGTGTCCTTTGCTCTCCTCTTTCCGATTGTAGCCGTGGAATTCTTGGAACAGTTTAAACAATGGAGCTGGTCATTTACAATTTGAAACATTTTACTGGCTCTTGTCAGTTTCAGGCCCTCCACTAATGATGCTTTCAAACTTGGAACTAATTAAAATTTAGGCTTTCCATTTGAGTCTTAAAGCCACAGAGTGGAAAGTTATAACTTGTTAAGATTCTAGAAGCAGAGTCAGTACCATTTATATTTTCTCTAGAAGCAACAATGATCATTTATTTATTTATTTTTTGTTTTCCAGGGATAAAATGGCAACTTGGGACAGAATCCTGAAGGTTCATACTAGATTAGAAACCTCTTTTTATACAGGAAGAAACTAGCATTGTGATGTTTTATATCTGTATTTTTAAAGATAAGTAGGAGGAAAAATTGTCTTTAAAACAAAATGTAATTTTATAGAACTTTGAGTTTACTAAAGTTTGACTTACATTAAGTAGAAGTGTAAGGTAGCATATTATTAGCAGTATAGAATTACAGATGATCATATGTAACAAAAGTTGTCCAGTTCTGGAATTGGAATGGGAGGTTAAGAGTCGATTTTATTGGTGTATCAAAGTGTTCAACCTGCGTGGAAGAAAGAGCTTTGTTATTGGAGGCAGAAACTCAGATTTCATTCTTGGCTCTGTTCTTAACTGTTACTTAGCCTTGGGCACGTGTGCACTCACCTTCCGTCCCCATCTGCCCCGTGGAGGGAACACCCACTTCAGGGGGTGGGGGAGCTTGTGTGAGGGGACAGAGGGGCGGGTCCCAGCACCACAGGTCTGTGTGTTCCCTGACTTTCTTTACTTTCACGAGCACCATACCGTGAATTAAAAAATAATTACTAAAGTGCAAAAGGTTTATGAGAAATTATCTCAGCTGTCCAACTCAGAAGATCCATTGCGTTTTAGAAAGTGAACTTCCTTTTAGGATACCATGGGTAGAATTTTATAGTATCCGTGGAGAGTTAGTTAAGAAGCAAACATGCCACGTCTGGAAAATGATCTGTACCTTGAGGCTATAACAAAAGTTTCTTTTTTAGAAAGTGTGATTAATGGTTAACAGAAAATGAAAAAAAATCCAGTTGCTGTTTTTAGCTTATTTTCTTACACTTTCCAGGATACTGTTTGACATAAGCACTGAACACTGCTCTTAGGTATTTCATTGGCACTCTGAAATTTCCATTTTGATTTAATTTTTTCCTTAAAACCTCAAGAAAACTGTGGGAGTGCCTTTGGCTAAGGGAAATGAAGTCATAGTTGGTTCTGAACTCTATTCAGTGATAGGGAAGGAACACGGATGAATTGCTCCAAGCATAGCCACCAGGAAACTGAATTCATGTATTCATGTTAACTACTGAAGAGAAAAATACATATATTTACATATTTGGCAATTTCCTCTCCCAGGACCAGTTCTTTAAAATATTTCTTCTGTATATTGAATAATGCATTGAAGTGCTTGTCAACATGGGAAAATGCAAATCTGATGTGCAGAAACACTGCCTTGTGCTTTGTGAGGTGGATCTTTCTAGTCCACCCTTGGGCAAAATAGCATTCAGCCCTGGACAGGGTAGACGTGTAAATTTAAACCCTTTAATAGCACCAGCAGGAGTCCAACCTACTCAAGTTACTGATAATGATAGCATCTCAGTAATAATCATGTTAAAATCTTAGTGAGACTAAAGTTCTTTGCCAGATTATATGGGAGAGGAGGATATCGGTACAAAGGCTGGTTAGCCATTATTTATTTAGGCTTTCAGATGAACCCAGGAACGTACTGTATACTAAAAGACCAAAACTTTCCGTGTTAATCTGTGGCTTGTGCGTGTATGTAAGTCTGGAGCTGTCACTTAAACCACAAGAATACATTTTTTATTGATAAAGCTTCTCTTCTGAATTGGATGTTTTTAAAATGATTGCTGATGATGTAGCGGGTCGCTGATGACTCCCTGTGTGAAAAGTGATGGAATACTACCTAGAAGAGTATCATGGGAACTTGACATTAGTTTGTTGGTGGGCTCCCTGCCTATAGGAGAAGGCATTGTTGCACAAATCTCACCTCTAGGGATCCTTGTGTTTGTAAGAGACCTAACATGTATGAGAGATTTTGCCTACCAGCTCAGGCCACTCTCCCTGTCTTCACCGAGCTCTAGTCAGGGGTTCTGATGCTCTAGTAGGGCATCACTTACTTTCTCTCCCCTCCTCATGCCCTGTTCCAGCATTTTCTCTCAGCTGGACCTTTGCCATAGCCTGCTAACTGCCCTCCCTACCCTCACCCAGCACCCATCAGTATGACCCTGTCATTCCTCACTTTACAGTGCTCCATTGCATTACATATAAAATCAAGCTTCAGAAACTGGCTTGCCAAGACCCACGGGTTCTGATCCCTGCCCCCCCATGCCCCCCCCAGATCTTCTACTTCATCTTTCACCTCCTGGGTCCCAGCTTCCTGAGCCCTCTCTCCATTCCCTGACCACACCAAGCTCATTTCCTCCTTGGGGCCTGGGCACTAGTCTTCCTGGTGGGCAGTATCCTCCTGTCTTCACAGGGCAAACACCCCCTCTCCTTGGAGAAGCCCTCCCTAACACCCAGTGTAAGTGGCCACCCATCTCCTTCAGATTGAGTTATCTAATAACATCTGTCTCTAGCTGACACATTTTATTTCCTTTTCTCCTTCAATTAGAACAGAAGCTTCGCTAGAGCAGACACCTGCTTGTCTTTATCTGATGTATCCCCAGGTTTCAGAACAGCAATTCAGGAAGTGTTTGCTGGAGGAACATATTAATGAATAAAGAAGTGATATAGCCAGTATTTCTAGCCTTAACTGATAAATGTCCAACCGAAAGCAAAGAAACTTGGTTAGTGTGTGCAGCTGTATCATTGCTAAATGTGCACTGTCCTTTAAAATGTCAAAGTCCGAGCCATACATAGTTCCTTCCCCATCCTTTGGAGCTCAGGAACCGCAGCTTGGGGAGTTCTTTATTTTTACGTGACGATGAGAATGCAGACTCCCAGAGCAGACCCTGGGCTGGCCCTTCTTCCACTCTGCCTGTAGACTTAATTTGCATGTCGTCTGTCTCCTCAGGAGCCCTGCCTCCCCTGTCATTAGTGCTGTCACTGAAAGCTCTTAACCCCCTTCACTAGCACAAGCCCCTCTTCTCCCAGAGAGGGAGCCAGCTGCTCCTTCGCTTATCGAAATGCGCCTAGGGAACTTGAGGGAACAATCAAATGTTCTTGGTATTTCCAAGAATATATATAGAAATATGAGTACATATTGATAAGGTGGGTGCCTCCATAATCATAATCTCCATATCTGTCTATCAAACTAAATCTATTAAACAGAGATCTAAACATTTTTTAACTTTAAAAAAAAAGCTAATTTACTAAAAACGAACCAAGTTTTTCCAATGTATTGAGTAAACTAACAGCGTTTCCTTCAGGTAAAGCGCTGTTATTTGGGTAAAAAATACTGTTTCAGGGAATGAAATACAACCTTAACAGGGACTCAAATAATTAAGGAGGCCTTTGCCGCCCGTGCGGCGGGGACTGTCTTTGCTGCGATAGAGGGCTGGCGGCTGCCTGCCCTAGTTGTTTGTGCCCTCGGAGCCGGGCAGGAAGGTCAGTTAGTGTCTGTCTTCACTCTTCTTAGAGGACAAAATTTCCTTAGATCTCACACTGTGACTACAACAGCGTCCCTGGTTCTCAAGAACCCTGGAATTTGAGAATCTTGGAACAGAAAGGGAAGCTGAATTCCACTGAGGTCATAGAGCCTGTGGCAGAGTCGAGGCCAGAACACAATCTCTCCTGGCTGGTTCACGCCCTCCTGCCCCACCGGGGCTCTGCCCCATCATGGCACCTCTCCGGCGCTGTTATCCCCCGGTCTTCCTTCTATCTTTCTGACGGCTGCTTGCAGTTGATGGTTTTTAGTGGACTGATAGATAGGTTTCAGCAGTTAAAAATGTTTAAGTGAGTACATTATCAGGCTGCTAGCCTCTTGTTTCCTATATATTTATATTTTAATTATAAAAAATGAAAAAACTCAAAAATTTTCCATTGTAGTGCTACTAAATGGTATTCTGTAGGAATCCTGTTGTGTACATGATTTATATTAAGCATTTTTGACACTGTCCTAGGTTTATGTCTTTTAATAAAATACCACTGAATTTTTAAGTCAGCAAGAGCGGTAGGTACATTTGAATAGAGAAGCTAATTTACTTATGAGATGGGAATTTTAGAGATGCTACTTCTGAAAGTGGAAAAGATGAGGACAAACTGACTTTTTTTTTGCTTTAATGGAACAAAAACTTAAAGCTGAAAAGGAACCAAGCCTGAAATGCATGACAATGACTGTTTTTTATAGGTGAAATGAACTGGGAATTGTGAATATGATTCCATTTACACCTGCACGATGCTGCCTTTGAAGCTCATTACCGTTTCCTTGGGCAGTCATTTAATAACTGTATCCCTGAGAGAGGCATAATGAAACACAGTTTATGTTTCTTAAAAGTAAAGGACTACTCTTGCCTTCGCCCCAGGGTACTTAATGAATGTCCTTACCCCAGCTTTTAAAATTTGGAGTTTCTAGGTGTTCTAGCCTTTTTAGCTTATGCAAAACACAATTAATAAGGTAAATTTCGTATTTTAAAAAAAGAAAGCTAAGCATAAGTATTTTGCATTGCTTCTGTTTGGAATTGCAAGTGGTGTTTATTTTCAGTAACTGAAATAATCCACAGCTACGTTTAATCCAAAGTGAAAATATCAGGTGAAGATACGGGAGCATTGGGAAATAGTAATCTTTAGTGAGTTGGAAAGGTAAATTTGTGACTTTAGTGTCAAGGATTATCCAACAAAGCCAGAAATGAGTATAAGAAAAAGAAAAACCAAGACAATGTAACTATCATGAAAATCTAATTTTAAAAAGTGTTCTGGCATTTGGGGGCAAGATTGGAAGTACATTAGAGGAGAATAAGGTGTAAAACTATTAAAATAATGAGTTAAAGTTAGAACTACTGTATTTAGATGCTTATGATTTTGTTTGGCATTTGAGAATCAGTTTATTGCCTGCTTATGTTGTCATGTGGGTGGGGAAGAAGGCTATTGTAAAAAGTTTTGAAATTGAATGTGCTGATCAAGGTCATCAGTACCATTTACTCACAGGTACAATATGAACTGATTACCTTTCAGACATGTGGAATTAAATATTGATTCCAGTGAGATTCCACAATTTAAAGGCCTTACATTTTTAAGGTTTATTACTTTACTTTCTTTCAACAACAATGGAAGTTTTTTTATATTAAAAGTAGTCAAAAAGCAGCAGTGATTTTTTTATTCATTATATTATGCATACAGCTGGAAAAAATAGTGTACCTAGGAAAGATTTGACAGGGGCATAGGAGTTTCTTTAAGGTGTTTTTCTGTGATTTATGTGATGTGTAACAGGTAAAGGTATTATACAGTGTATCCATAAGTAGGAAATAATGGCGTTATTTTATTATTTAAGTAGTTGATAGGTGCTTGCTGAGCTCTTTCCATTTTGCATTTTTATTCAGCTTTTGTATAGCTGGCTCTTTGCCTTAGGGAGTCATGGAATTAGAGACAAAAGCAGGTGCAGAACGTTTCATGACTAGAATAATAACACTGAAACACCAAATTTGGATATGTTTTACTGAACTTGCCTCTTTAATTCATGTATAGTGAGTCCAGGGGCTCATGTCATGGGTTTAGAAAGATTTATATTTTAACATATATCTGACAACTTTTTAAAGTTTCAAGTGCATTGTTATGATACATCTATACCGCACCTACATTTGTGTGGAAAGTCCTTCGGTTTAAAAAGTAGTCAGGACATTGGAAGATGATGGACGTGGTGACAGACTAGTGGCCTGAACAGAAGGAAGGTCCAGAAACTCCCTGCCTTTCACTGCCTCTTCCCCCACCTCCTGTCTCACACCCACCTCACCTTCTTCGCCAGTCCAGCCCCTTGTTGTATGGAAGTAGGAGATTGAAAAATTAAGTTAGTCACCCAGGACACATATGGCAACATATTTACTGCTGGTTATTTTTTATGTATTATATCTGTAATGATTAGACATAGATTTTAAAATGAAATGAACTGAAATGTTTATATTGTGCTATGATTCTAGTTTTCTGCGTCTGTAACAGTTTTGACATCTAATCATTCTTATAGTCATTATTTGATGAAATATACATAATAAAGAATCCTACTGAAGGCATCTAAATTTTTAAAAAATAATATGATTTATATGTAGGAGCTGTTTTGTCTAGGAAAAATTAAGTAGTTTTTAAAATATGCTTTTTCTAGTAGTCATTTATGTTCTTTAAATTCATGACCTGGTGACTTTTTTTAAGGTTTTATTTTTTATTTATTTAGAGAGAGGGGAAGGGAAGGAGAAAGAGAGGGAGAGAAACATCTGTGTGGTTGCCCCTCACATGTCCCCAACTGGGGACCTGACCCACAACCCAGGCATGTGGCCTGACTGGGAATCGAACTGGCGTCCCTTTGGTTTGCAGGCCCACACTCAATCCACTGAGCTATACCAGCCAGGGTTGACCTGGTGACCTGTTTGGTTACTCTTTTATAAATGTTCTCTAAACTACCTAAACATTTTCTTTTTTTTGTTTTTGGAAAGCCCTTTGGTCTATTGATAACAGTATTAGGCTGTGAAAAGACCAATAGTGTCTATTACCTTGTAGGGAGATTTTGGTTCTGAAAGTTGAACTGAGTTCTATTTTCTATAAAACATAAAAATATATACTCTTTACCCACTTAAGAGAGACATTACAATGATTAAGAACTATAAAGAACAGTTATTACACTTTAAAATGTAGAGACATGATAATGGAGTTGATTTTATTATTTAGACATCCATCAAATAGTCGTTGGCGTGCCTGCCGTGTTGTGGGTGCTGTGTTGATGCAGAAGGCCCCCATCTGCAGTTTCGCTGTCTGTGATTTCAGTTACCTAGAGTCAGCTGTGGTCTGAAAATGTCAAATGGAAAATTCCAGAAATAAACTGTTCATAAGTTTTAAATTGCCCACTGTTCTGAGTAGTGTATGTGTATGACATCTCACCTGGTCCCGCATGACACGATCATTCTTTGTCCACGCCACAACACCGCCACATACACCCCCTGCCCTCTGGTCACTCAGTAGGAGCCTCTGGTATCAGACCCGGTTCTCAGACATTTTGAGTAAGTGAGAGAGAGACCACAGTCACATAACTTTTATTACAGTATGTGGTTGTATTTCTATTTTATTTGTATTGTTGTTACTCTCTGTGTCTAATTTATGATTCAGCTTTTTTGTATGTATGTATGTATGTATATATGTATGTATTTAAAAACATAGTATTATTTGGGGTTCAGTGTTGCCCCTAGTTTCAGGCATCCACTGGGTACACCAGCAGGTCAGGGGGGACTCTTGTGGTTATACTGAGGAATAAACACACATGATTCCCACCTGTGACTGTAAGGGAAGGAAGTTAAGGGAAGGTTGAATAATTATAAAATTTGATAATTTCTATGAAGGAAACAATAAGGCACAAATAGAATAACCGTGTAAAAGGGAAAAAGTGTCTCTTGATCTCTCAGCTAACACTTGACAAATGGGTAATTGGCCACATGAAAAGCAGAGGAAAATTGTTCTCAGCAAAGAGAACAGTATGTCTAAAATACCTTGAGGCGGAAAATCTTGAGGTAGTTTAGAGACTGAAAGATGACCCTGGGGCTGGGTCACTGCAGGACAGCAGGATAGGCTCCGCTGCTGGGTTTGGCGAGGGAGTGGAGGCCTCGGCCTGCCCTGAAGGCCATGGTAATTCAACTGTTTAGGTTTAACTTCAGGCACATTGGAAAGCTGGTAAAGGGTTAATGTTTTATGAAGGTCATACACAATAGAGGTGGGCAGGAATAGAGGCAGTGAAAAGGAGGTTATTGAAGAATTTAGAAGAGAAATGTTGATTTCCTTAGTGGCAGGTAACCAAGTGAAGATACACAGTTTACCCTTGAACAACACAGCCTTGAACTGCATGGGTCCACTTATATGTGGATTATTTTCAGTGTAGGTATGGCAGAATTTTTGCCCTTGGAGGTTTTGTATCGATTCCACCAAGCTGCCATAAAGCAATTGTATTTTTGCTTCTTCATTATCAATGCATGAATTGTTACATCTGTAAATAACTGTGAATTTCTTTTTCACATTTAGACCAATACCTTTTTTTGGTCTTTAATGTTAGTGATAAGTATAATGTCTACAGTGTTTTGTATCATATAAGACAATGTTGATATAGGTAGTGTGAGGCAATTCATCTTGTAAACAGATGATGGGAACTTATGGTATTGGTAAATACAGTACAGTACTATAAATATTTTCTCTTATAATTTTCTTAATAACACTTTTTCTCTCACTTTATTGTACGAATACAGCCTATACTACATATAAATATAAAATATGTGTTAATCAACTGTGTTATTGGTAAGGCTGCAGTCAGTGGTAGGCTTTATTCGAAAGGTTTTTCTGGGAAGTCGACAGTTACATTCAGATTTTTGACTGTGACAGGGGGTCAGTACCCCTGACCTCTGCATTATTCAAGGGTCAATTATATTTTGGGAGAACATATTTTTAAAAGACATTTACAAAGTCGTATCTTTTGCAGACCTTTCTTATATTAGGTAAGGGAGATAAGGGAAAGGAAAATGTCAGGGACGACTTACGGAATTCCAGCTCGAAGGAGTGTCATTGCTGTTTGTTGAGGTGAGGAAGAGGAGGGAGGAGCAGATTTGGGAGAGGAAGGTCAACAGCTACCTGGGGGACAGTAAAGCAGAGGGTGCGCACTGGCCTTAAAGCTCAGAAGAGAGGGTTGGACTAGAGAGACGAGTGTGCGAGTTGATGGCTTATAGGAAGGATTTAAAGCCCTGGGAAAAGGTATCATGAGCTGTGGAGGGAGTGTAGAGAGAGAAGAAAAGAGGCCTTAGAATGCAGTTTTCCGGACACTCCCACACTTGGAGGTTGGATAAGGAGTAAGCTTATCAAAGAGCATGGGAGGGAGTAGCCAGAGAGGCAGGAGAGAAGGAGGAGATTGTGGTGAGTTCTGAATCCCGAGAGATGGAAACGTATTGACAAGGAAAGTCCCATCACCAGGCTGAGTGTCCTGAAGGTCAGACGAATCAAGAACAAAGAGCACGTGGTCCATTGCACTGACCACAAGAGTCACCCAAATGGAGTAAGACAGGAGTGGTGGCAAAGAGGAGTGAGGAAGTATAAGACAGTAAGGATCAACAGAAAATTTTTTGAGAAGTTATGAGTGGAAAGCAGAGAAATATGAAATAGCTGACAGAGAATGTGAGATCATGGAAAGGCTACTTTGTTTTAATAAAATGGGAACCACTGGAGTTTGACTAGTAGAATTTTAGTCTGTAGAATATGCCTTAGATTGGGTGTGGGCTAGAATACTGAGGTTCAAACAAGGCAGAAGTTGATTTCTGCCTCAGATAACAATCCAGAGTGGGTGTGTTATGCTCCATGGGGTCATCCAGAGTTGCTGAAAGGGGCGACTTCGGCATTCTCCTGAACTTGGGGTCTCCGTGACTGGGTCTATGGGGACCACACCAGTCATTAATTTCTAGCCAGTACGAAAGAGAAATCTAAGGCAAGTAAGTGGCTTTGTCTTCGTGATGATGACCTCAACAGTGAATACATTTTCTCTGTTGTCTCATCGGTCAGCCTTTATCACATGGCCAAAACTCATGTTGTCTCAAGGTGGCTGAAGGAATACCAGCAAAAACTAAAAGTTTAGTTACTTAAAAGGAAAAGGGAAAAAATGGATTCCAGGGAGTGTCTATTTTGTAATATTTACTTTGAAGATTTGCTTGAAGATCTAAAATGTGATATAAGAGGAAAAATGACAATGTGTTCATTTTATTTGGATTACTGTCTTGCTCTGAATTTAGATTTGATATTTATATACATTTTGGGCAACTGAGCGCATGTCAACTTGATATGTCTCTGATTCAGCAGAAAGAATAACTGATGATTGTAAAAAGGAACCCTGAATAGAGTCACTGGTATAGTCTTCAGTCTATAACATAGATCAGAATTTATTTGTGATGTTTCTCCTCTTCTTCAAATTATTAAACGTATTCGAGTGTGTATTGTGAAGACGGCAGCTAAATAGTTTTAGCATGGAGTTTTATTTTGCATAATTTTACATTCTACTAATGTGTATATCGTTTGCTTTAAGGCATTACACCAGCCTTCTGCTCATGAGATTTTTACCATAAAATTATAATTAGGAAGGGAAAATATATGACAATCTGAGATATTTGTTTTTGAGGTAGTTCCCATACACCCAAGATAAGAAATTTCTTAGAATGACACGGTAACCACAGGCATAACGGCTCTGTTGCTGCTTAGAGCAAAAAACAGCTTTACAAAAATGGCATGTCTTTTAGTGGGAAAATTAACAGCAGAAAATAAGTTCTTTATGTATGGTCGTGTTCAGTTCCCTCAGTTAGCAGAAGGAGAATCTGAGGCAGAACATACTTAAGTGTCTTGACCAGCAGATGCTTAGAAGATGGTGGTTATATTCTATAAAGTCTCTTCAGGAGGTAAGAGTAGATTATTATAAATTAAGATCTGTTGTTTGAGTTTCTTAGGAGATAGTTCCCTTTCAGCCTGCAAGGGAAATAGAAGGAAGCCAGGAACAAGCCTATGAGAATGGATTTGGGAGGGAGGGAGAAGTGATGCTGCCCAGCTTCCCTCCAGCCTTGGCCAGTGCTTGTCCAGTATGTGACCCATTCCATGTCACTGGCCAAGCCTCTGTTGTAGTTGTTGATTGAGTGAGAAATCAAAGAGAAAGGCGTTTGATCATGCAAGAACGAGAGACTCAGGGGCTGGGAGAGGCAGAGCAGGGTTCCTAGAGATAGGAAGGAGATAGGGAATGAGAAAGAATAGGTGCTTCCATTATTGGATCATCCTTCCCAGAGATTAAAATATATGTTAGGCTGATGGAGCAAATTCATTTTTCTGAAATTAAATATATCTGTTATGTCATTATGATGGCATTACTTTAGTGTCATTTTAGAGTCATCTGTGGCAGAAATCTAATAGAACTGAAACCTGTGATCGTTACAAATGAACTTTAACTTCTAGGGAAATGTTAATTTTGAATTATTCACAGACACCTGTCTTCATGGTAAATCTGACAAGTCATCTATTAGTTGTGTGCGGTAGGATCATGCTTTGATAGTTAGCATTTCTCTGCAGCCTTCATGGTGGCATCCTGGTTTTCTTGCCTAGGAAAGGTAATTGCACCCAGTGATGGACTTTTCCTTTTTCTGCTTGCAGAACAATCAACCATGACAACTGAATCTGGCTCAGACTCAGAATCCAAGCCTGAGCAGGAGGCCGAGCCCCAGGAGGCGGCTGGTCCGCAGGGGCCTGCAGGGGCGCAGCAGCCGGGGCCCGGGCCGGAAGAGCAGCGCCAGGCCTTGGAGCAGTTCGAAGCTGCTGCGGCACACAGCACCCCTGTGAGAAAGGAGGTGAGCCTGGGACCATGCTGCCCCACTTCCCTGCAGTGGCTGGCATCACCCAGAAAACCAATTAAAGAATGTTTACTGAGCTTTTTCAGGGTCTGGTCTGACCTTGGTCTCTTAGCACTACAGGGAACTATGAGGAGTCATCTGCTTCTCCCCTTCTGGTCCCAGGCAGATGAAAATTGGTCCTCTTTTAAGGCTTTCAATGAATGACATTCCACAACCATGCTTGGTAACTCCTTCATTTGATTAAAGCTCTTAAACTCACACTGAAATCTGAATTCCAGGTTATTGGTTTTATCTGGGTTTACAGGAAGGCTAGACACCAAACTGATGGCTTTAACTATGCTCTTGATTTTTAGTCTAGTGAGGGGTTAGAGCTATTTGTTTTTTTCCAAATGTTGCCAGCTACTCTTGGTGGGTGTTCAGGTCAGTCTCTTTCCCTCCTCTCCCCCATGTACCTGTATATTTTCAACTCTGTTACCTACTAGGCATATTTCAGTTGTCACATGTAATGTGGATATTTCTGTTTAAAGTTTCCATGTAAAATACAAAGCATGGTTTACACCTGGGCCTTGAATGAATCCATGTTTAAATTTCTTTTGCTTAAAACATTAAACCTGGAATCAACAAGTTTTAGAGTGCTGGTTCACATGTGGTAAGGAGGTCAAGAGGCCCCTACAAATGATTTGCTTTTCATAGGTCAGGCGTATATGTGTCAAGCTAGACCCTGTGAGAGAACAGAATGAAGTCAGCATGTTAGCGAAATTCTTTGAAAGGCACAACACATTATTATAACATTGAACTAAGTATATATTTACAACCTGATTATTTTATTTCTTTTCCCAGGGTATTTAAGTTTTGCTTTATGATAATATTGAGAATAACATTTATTTTCATGTTTTATAGATTCTCTGTTCCAGGATGTTTTGTGATAGGGAGTGAAGGGTTATTCTCTAATTTTGTGAAGGACAATCTATGGAGCCGTTGTTTCCATGGTGTTCCTTTACCTTTTCTTTTGCTGTCGTGGAGGAATGATGGTGATAGTGTTTGTTTTTAAATATTCAGAAATTTAAAATAACTAGGCTGGCTTTTCTGCATTCTTTCCTGTTAACTCTGAATGGAAATAAAAATGAAACCGGGGGAGAGTTACAGAGATGGAAGAGTTCCTATACCCAGACAAGATTAAGTATGCTGTGTCTTCTGTAGGCAGATGTTTGAAACAAAACGAGAGCAATGATATTAAACCCTTAGTGGGGAAGAGGACTGGTTGCAAAGTCGAGAGATCCAAATTAGTCCTGTGTCTTCCCCTAGTATTTTAGTGGCCTGGAGACATTCAGGTCCTCGGGGCCTCAATTCCTTGCTTTCAAATGAAGAGATCAGAAAAGATAATTTTCTAAGATTCCTCCACTCTAAAAAGTTCTTTGATGCATACTCTGAGCCCAGTTCTGTTGGAGATATTTAACAGAGTACATTTGGATACTTAGTAGTGATTAAAACATGGGCCTTGGCAGAATTTGAAGTCCAGTTCACTAGTCTTGTGACCTTGGGAAAGTTTAAGACTGTGGGTTTTGTTGTGTTTCCCTCATGTGCAAGTGAGAGTAATAATACCCATCTCTCAGAGCCGTGAGGAGGGTTAAATGAATAGAGATTTGCTAAAATAGTTGACATCGATATTTTTATTTTATATATTTTTCTAGTTTTAAAAGATCATTTATTAATCTTAAATGTTTACAGACTCATGGGTTAAAATATTTAGAAATTTATTACCAGTAGGTTATTTGTTGGGATTTTGTTTGGAAGGGGCTTCACCTGTTATCTCTATCACTTTTTTCCCCTACGAAAGAAGATTCCGCGTTATCTTTTTTTTCCCCCACATTCTTTCTAGATGCTTTGAACCAGTCCCCTGGCTATCTTAAGAAATTCAATGATATTGATATTTTTATTTTTTTATTTTTAAATATATTTTATTGATTATGCTGTTACAGTTGTCCCATTTTTCCCCCTTTATTCCCCTCTGCCTTGCACATGCCCTCCCACCCACATTCCCTCACCTTTATTCGTGTCCATGGATCATACATAGAAGTTCTTTGGCTTCTCCATTTCCCACACTATTCTTAACCTCTCCTGTCTACTTTGTACCTACCATTTATGCTTGTTATTCCCTGTACCTTTTCCCTCATTCCTCTCTCCCCTTCCCTGCTGGTAACCCTCCATGTGATCTCCATTTCTTGATATTTTTAAATTGTAGCGCATTGCATGACTGTGATTGACATTTCATTTTGAAGTGCTTGGTCTGTTCTGTGTGCTAAGAGCCTCAGTGATGATGGGTTGGTGTTTTAAGTGTATGGAAAGGAGGCCTCCCTTTGACCATTGGTGGTTTATGTTGATTCCAGAATTGATACAAAAGTAACCCAGAAAGCTTCTTCTGATACAGAAATACTTTTGTCTTAGTAGAGGAAAATTGAAATTTCATCTTCCTACTACATAGATAGGTTGATTCCAGGTAAAATTTAAATAAAAATGTAGCCTCTGTTGACTTTGCAGAGGATGAGATGAAATGTAAATTAAAAGTCTTATGTAAATTATGAAGCATTGAACAAATGTGTTAAGGTAATTGATACAAAATTCCAAGGTTACCAAACTTCTTAAGCTAACTTAAAACCAGAATTAATGTTTTATGACTTTTTTTGCACTATTTTAATGTTTTATATGCAAAGACCAGCAGTCAACAGTTGGAACATTGCCAGAGTGGGCCTTCCTTTTTCTTAGCTGGGGCTGGCCTTCTGGCTGCCTTGGACTTGGAAGTTGGTTGTTCACTTTTTTCTTGATTTCATCACTTCGCAAGTGGTTTTTTGTTTGTTTTATTTTGTTTTCCCCCTTAGGAACTTCTCAAGACTTTGCCTTGAATTCTCAGGCAAGGTAGTGGAGGAAAGGGTTGCATTTGTAATCTTCTAGATGTAAAACAAGATAGAAAATGCCATTGTAAAAACAGAAATCTATACCTAAAATCCAAAATAAACATGCTGAAAAATAACTGTGGTTATATTAGAGTGTTATAAAATTATGGAGGCTAATAAAGAAGAAAAGTTGAAATGATAGTACTGCCTTTACTCTCAAGTCCACGTCCCTGTAGCTGCCAGCAGGAGAGCGTGTTCACAAGAGAGGAAACTTCTTTATTATTCAAGGGGCCCAAACTGAATTTTGGAGCATAGTTTCCTCTGGACTGTCAGTGCATATTTTTATAGGCCAGTGGAGTGGTAGTTTGGCCCATGAAATGAATTTGCACTGATACCATTGGCGGTCGGTCATTGAATGTATAGATGAGGGGTGTAAAAAGATTAGACAGACAGCAGTGAGGAGAGATTTCCAAAGACAGTGATTCAGGGGGGTGTTTTATTGTTTCAGAGGACGTACTGGGGAGTTTTGAGTCTAGCCTGGACTAGATAGACTGTTGTGATTTGAAAGCAGATTAAAGCTTTTGGACAGATTTGATCTGTTCTTGTACTGGCTCATTACAGTGAGGGGAAGTGGATTTAGGGGATTATTTTGCGGTGAGTTTCAGTGTTGCTGGCTTCATTGGATTGATTTAGAGCTAAATCAAACATTTTAACCATTGTAAAACTACTAAGAGGATTAATACTTGAGATTCTGTGGACCTTAAAGTTTATAACATACCTTGTATATATTATATATTTGGTGATTATAGGTCTTGGAATATAGGAGGTCCAGATAATGAAGAAAATCGAGTACATTAGGTAAAATCAAGATGATGTATTTTAAAGACTGATACTATCCAATGTCTCTTTTAAAAACCCTGTGGTCCACTTGTTTTTCTTCTTTGATTAGTGAAGTTCCAACAGCATTTGCTCAGTGCTTCGAAGGCAAACGCTTGAGTCAAACTGAAATAAGGCCTTATTGGTACCTCTTAACAAGAAAAGTTATTCAGGCAAAATTGTTAGCTTTATGAATATCTGTGTATTTATTGCCCTTTCTAATGTACCAATTCAGATGTCTCTCATCAGGAAATAGGAATGCCTGTTTCTAATGTGTTCTGATATTGCCAGAGCAATACAATATTTATGTCCTGTCTTGCAGTGAAAACTCTTCATTGTTCTTCACAGGTCACTGACAGGGAACGGGAATTTGCTGCTGGAGCTGCAAAACAGCTCGAATATCAGCAATTGGAAGACGATAAACTTTCTCAGAAATCATCTAGCAGTAAACTCTCTCGATCCCCATTGAAGATTGTCAAAAAGCCTAAAAGCATGCAGTGCAAAGTGATACTTCTGGATGGATCAGAATATACCTGTGAAGTGGAGGTAAGTGTATATTTTAAAACCTTTTTGTCTCAAATCTGAGAGCTGGGGAATGTTGGCATAAACGTACAAGATGCCTCTTTATTTTTTCAGAACTCTGGAAAAATACTCAGACCCAGCTTCTAAACACAAAATTGTTTCCAAAATCTGTAACAGGGTATCAAATTACTAAAAATACTTATAATGTTCCTCAAATGTGACTATTAAAAAAAATGTGATCTTTAAAAAATATCCAACACTTTTCATGGTAGGAAAAAAAATGGGAGGCCTTAAAAATCACATATTCTTTAATATCCTGGCTAAGAGCTATCATTTAAGTGAATTTGGCCTTTTGCATTTGAATATTTTATGGACAAGTCAATTGTTTAATGGTAGAAGCTTGGAGACTTCTGTATATAGGAATGGTGGGGTATTTCGAACTATGAATGTCTTTTTCTTGCTGAGAAAATGAGTAACCTGTAAAATGTACATTGTTGTGGGCATTGCAGCTTGAATTGTCTTTTGGTAAAGAAAACACATTCCTCTCAGAGAAGAGGCAGTTGGATGACTTTTGTCTGAGATGTTTAGCAAGCCCAAGTTAACAGCTGACAAGACCCGGTTTTCTTAGATGTCCGTAGCTATGGACAGGGGTGACTGTTGAGTTCTCCAAGTTGTCACGGGTTGCACGCAGGGCATGGACACAGGCCGTAGGAGCAGGTCACTGTGTGCACCTCCTGCGGCATCTTCTCCTCACAGCCAGGAAGGAGCAGCTTGCTCTTTCAGCAAGGTGATCCCATTTCCAGGTTTCTGTTTTCATTCAAAGAGCCCATTCCTCCTGTCTCCAGGCCCCTGCCCTTTATCACACAAGGAC
>PVKM010026497.1:0-19313 GCA_004027735.1 Carollia perspicillata | reverse complement strand
GACGTTTACAGATGTCCTGGAGGTTCCTAAGCCTCTCCTCATTTTTCTGAATTCTTGTTTCTTCATTCTTTTCTGTGTGGCTGTTTCTTTCTTCCTTCTGGTCCACTCCATTGATTTGAGTCCCAGTTTACTTCCCATCACTATTGGTTCCCTGTACATTTTCCTTTATTTCACTTAGCATAGCCTTCATTTTTTCATCGAATTTTGTGACCAAATTCTGTGAGCATCCTGATTACTAGTGTTTTGAACTGTTCATCTGATAGGTTGGCTACCTCTTCGTCACTTACTTGTATTTTTTCTGGAGCTTTGATTTGTTCTTTCATTTGGGCTTTTTTTTTTTGTCTTTACTGGCCTGTTATGTAGTGAGGGGTGGAGCCTTAGGTGTTTACCAGGGTGGGACAATGCACGTTGGTGAGTTGTGACTCTGTTTGTGGGGGAGGGGTCAGAAAAGAAACAGTTGCACTTGCTCTGCTCTCTGCTGGATTTCAGTCCCTTCCCCTGCTTCCCCCAAGCAAACTGGGCCCTTCTGTGCTGATTTCCATCTGGGTGGGCTTGTGTACATTCTAGGACCCTGTGGGTCTCTCCAACGAACTCTCCTATGAGGCTGGGAGTCTCTCCCAGCACCTCAACCCCCACAGGTGTTTTCAGTTGGTGTTTTGAGGCTTTATTTGCCAGGATGGAACCCTGGGTTGCACAGTCTGTCTCATTCCCCAGTTTCTCCTGGTTTATCGGCACGCCAATGTGGGACTGCCTTGTCCTCCAGCCGCCTTGCGCACCATGCCCCGCTTCACAATCGCTGCCTCACTGGGTCTTCCTGTTGCCACCCTGAGCCCAGGGTCTGCCAGCCACCACCTGTGAACCCAGGGCCCACCTGCTGCCGACTTGGGCGCCCAAGGTTTTTCAGCTGCTGCCTCTTGTGCCCAGTGCCACCACTTTTTTTGCTGCAACCCCTCTCCACTTGGCCGCCTGACTCAGCCCCTCCTACTGGTCTGAATGAATGCGTCTATTTTAACTCCGTGGTTGTCGGACTTCCATATGGTTCAATTTTCTGTCAGTTCTGATTGTTATTTTGTTCTAAGTTGTTGTTATCCTTATTTTGGTTGTGTGAGGAGGCACAGTGTGTCTACCTACGCCTCCATCTTGGCCGAAAGTCCAGGATTCTTATTGAACTTTAAGAAATCAAAACACAACTAGGAAAGATGGGACTACTTGGAAAAATTGCAAGAACCAGAATAAAATATAAAATTATTCCCTTACATTATACTTTCTTTATTCTACTTATGAAGATTTTTTTAATTCCTTAATGAGCTGGATAAATGAACTGTTTTAGCCATTTTATATATTGAAATTGAAGAGCATGCAAACCAAAACTCAGTCTAAATTAAAATGTCTCCATTGAGAAAGCAGAAAATGGCAGTTCATTTGAGTAAATACAGAAACATGGCTTTGGAATCAGATCTAATGTACGCTCCTCCAGTGGGTGAAGACATCAGATACTGATGAGCTGTGCGCTCCTCCACACCTGTGCCTGCTCATGGCCTCAGTCGTGAGCCCTGCAGCCTTGGCAAAATATGAGAGGCCATCCAGAGTAAGACACAGAATGCAAGGAAACATTGGCTTTCATTAGTATTAGTAATTGAAGTCCTGTTTCCTCCTAGCTATTTTTGCTACGATTATTTAGGCATAACATTGAGAATAAACAGATACAGGACATTTAGCTTTATTCTTTAGCTTTCGTAATCTGAGATGTTTACAATAAATACATAGATATGGATAAAAATATATGAATTATTTAGAGGAAGTTTCCACAAATATCACAGTTGAAACAGGGCTTCACAAAAAGGATGTGGAGTTTGGTATCAGACAGTTCAGGTACAAATTCTGGCTGTGTGACCTTGGGCTGATTACTCAACCTCACTGAGCCTAGGTTTCCTATCTGTTAGGCAGAGATTACTCTGTTCTTTGGGAACGTTGCAGGGATTAGTGATCATGTTAGAGACCTTGAGGGCAGTAGGTAAGAGTGTGGGCTCTAGAGCTACGCCATCTGGGTTTGCATCCTGGTTCTGGCACTTACTGGCTGCATGACCTTGAACATGTTGCCTAATCTCTCTGTCCTCATTTTCCTTATTTGTAAGGAGGGAATGATAGAAGTTCATATCTCATAGTGGTTAATGGTTAATATTTGTAAAATACTTGGAACAGCCCCTGGTACATAGTGTTACTTAAGTGTTAAATAAATTCTTATCAGAACCATGTAATGCTCAATTAAAGTAGCTGTTATTTGTATTCAATGTATAATTGATTCCATGTGAAACAAACCCTGAAATTTCTGATAGCCCCCCTCACCATGTATTTTTTTTAAATTATCAAGTCCTTAAAGTCTTGTTAATACAAATCCCAGAGGAACAAGGGTTGTTTATCGTTTATATTCTAAATAATCTCTGCTTGATGCAAATTAATTTTTTTTCCTGAGGGGCCTTCAGTTTAATTAGTAATGTGTAATGAGTCTCATTAATCTGACCTGTGCATTGTGAGTCCCTTGTCCTTGGCCAAGGGGCCAGTGCTTCCTTTCTGAGTTAACCCAGGATCTCTGAGTGGCCCAAATCCCCCAGGATTGCTTCTAACAGTCTTCCTGCTCACTGGAACACCTTGAGACAGAGACAGGGTTTCTGTATGTAAAACTCCAGTTTCGTGCCCTGGAACCAAAAAAGAGTGGGGGAGCTTGAGACAGATTTCACTGGTAAAGTATTTATTAGCAGTCTTCTGTCTGTTACCCTCTTGCCACTAGTATTAGGTGAAATATAAAAACAGCTTTGCCTCCGCAAGCACAGTGAGACTTGGCCTTTATCCTTCAAGCCTACACAGCCTTAGCAGCTCATTAAGCCTAGAATATGGAAGAGAGCTCATAGGGTTTTGTTTCGTTTCCTTTTGTTACCCCCCCCCCCACACACACACACCCTATCTCTGCTTTCTAACTCCATTTTGGGCCAAGTAAGGTAATTTATTTACTTCTTAGCTCATGGAACTCTCTCATTGAACGAATAGATGTCTCATACAGGTCAGCAAGATCACATTTTGTCTCAGCTGTGTTGTTTTTGTGCCCTTCTGTCAGGTAGAGAGGGAATGATTGATATTTGGAAGTCAACTGTAAAGCTGGCCTTTTCTTGCTGGTTGGCAACAAAGTGTGCATTGATGTCAGTGTTGGCTGATGGCTATTCAGTTTGTGCAGTGGGTCAGCTTCAACTCTTACCACTCGCCTGTCTTCCATTTCCTCTTAATTGTCTTCTTCACTCCTATTACAATGATTACAAAGGATGTGTAAATCTTCGGTGAGACTGCATATCTGAATTCTACTGGTAATTTTGGAAACAAAGATAAATTTAACCCTAAAGCCATCTGCTGCTCTGTAGGAAGAATTTTAAATTATAAACCAAATACTATAACACACCGCTAGAGTTTAAAACTTGCCTTGGTTGTATTTATTCCTACAGAAATTGTGTGCCTTTTCTTAGCTTGAAAGACTAGTTTTCAATGTTTTGTTTGTTTTTTTCCTTTTTTAAAATACATTTTATTGATTATGCTATTACAATTGACCCATTTTTTTTTCTCCTCTTTATTCCTCTCTACCCTGTACTCCCCCTCCCAACATCATTCCCTCACCTTAGTTCATGTCCATGGGTCATACATATGAGTTCTTTGACTTCTCCACTTCCCACACTATTCTTAACAACTCCCTGTTTATTTTCTACCTACCATTTATGCTTCTTATCCCCTGTACCTTTTCCCACATTCTCCCTCCTCCCTCTCCCTGCTGATAACCCTCCATGTGACCTCCATTTCTGTGATTCTGTTCCTGTTCTCATTGTTTGCTTAGTTCATTTTTGGTTTTGTTTTTTTTAGGTTCTGTTGTTGATAGTTGTGAGTCTGTTGTCATTTTATTGTTCATAGTTTTGATCATCTTTTTCTTAGATAAATCCCTTTAACATTTCATATACTAAGGGCTTGGTGATGAACACCTTTAACTTGACCTTATCTGGGAAACACTTTATCTGCCCTTCCATTCTATATGATAGCTTTGCTGGATGGAGTAAGTTTGGATGTTGCTAGTCCTTGCCTTTTGTGACTTAGAATACTTCTTTCCAGCCCTTTCTTGCCTGCAAGGTCTCTTTTGAGAAATCAGCTGATAGTCTTATGGGCACTCCTTTGTAGGTAACTGTCTTTCTCTTGCTGCTTCTAAGATTCTCTCCTTCATTTTAATCTTGGGTAATGTAATTATGATGTGCCTTGGTGTGTTCCTCCTTGGGTCCACCTTCTTTGGGACTGTCTGAGCTTCCTGGACTTCCTGCAAGTCTGTTTCCTTCACCAGATTGGGGAAGTTCTCCATCATTATTTGTTCAAATAAGTTTTCAATGTCTTGCTCTTCCTCTTCTCTTTCTTGTACCCCTTCGATTCTGATGTTGGAACGTTTAAAGATGTCCTGGAGTTTCCTAAGCCTCTCCTCATTTTTTTGAATTCTTGTTTCTTCATTCTTTTCTGGTTGGATGTTTCTTTCTTCCTTCTGGTCCACACCATTGATGTGAGTCCCAATTTCCTTCCCATCACTATTGATTTCCTGTACATTTTCCTTTATTTCACTTAGCATAGCCTTCATTTTTTCATCTAATTTGTGACCAAATTCAACCAGTTCTATGAACATCCTGATTACCAGTGTTTTGAACTGTTCATCTGATAGGTTAGCTACCTCTTCGTCGCTTAGTTGTATTTTTTTCTGGAGCTTTGATTTGTTCTTTCGTTTGGGCCTTTTTTTTTTTTTTTTTTTTTTTTTTTTTTTTTTTTTTTTTTTTTTTTTTTTTTTTTTTTTTTTTTTTTTTTTTTTTTGCCTTGACTGGCCTGTTATGTAGTGAGGGGCAGAGCCTTAGGTGTTCACCTGGGCGGGGTAACCCACATTGCTGTGTTGTGATGCTGTATGTGGGGGAGGGGTCCAAGAGGAAACAATTGTACTTGCTCTGCTCTCTGCCGGAGTTCAGTCACTTCCCCCACCTTCCACAATCAAATTGGACTCTTCTGGTGCTGATTCCCATGTGGGTGGGTTTGTGTATGTTCTGGGACCCTGTGGGTCTCTCCAGCAAACTTTCCTGTGAGGCTGAGAGTTCCTGCTTCCGATTTGTTTCACCTGGTTTATCTGCCTATGAATGTGGGACTGCCAGGTCCACCACCTGCAGCCTTGCACGCCCTGGTCTACTAGCCACCTCCTTGCCACAAGTCCTCTCCACCCCATCTACTAGTCTGGATGAGTGTGTCTTCTTTAACTCCTTGGTTGTTAGACTTCCATATAGTTCCATTTTCCGTGAGTTCTGGTTGTTTTTTGTTCTTAAATTGTTGTTATCCTTCTTTTGGCTGTGTGAGGAGGCACAGTGTGTCTACCTATGCCTCCATCTTGGCAGGAAGTCCTCAAAAGCTTTGTTTTATTCTTTATTTCCTGACTAATCAAACTGTGGTTTGGGGACCAGCAGCATGACCATCCCTTTGGAACTTGATAGGAATGCAGAATCTCTCCCTGACTGGTGTGACTTAGTTGGCTGGAGCATCCACCCACAAAGCAAAAGGTCATCATTTCAGTGTTCAGTAAGGGCACATACCTGGGTTGAAGGTTCGGTCCCCAGCCGGGACACATGCAAGCAAGAGGCAGCTCTTTCTCTCTCACATGGATGTTTCTCTCCCTCTTCCTCCCTCTCTTTTCCTCTTATCTAAAAATGAATTATAGAAATCTTTAAAAAAGGAAAGGAAAAGAAATGCAGAATGCCAAGCTGAACCCTAGACCTACTGCATCAGAATCTGCATTTTAGCAGGTTCCCCAGATGGTTTGTATGCATGCTGATGTTTGATCTACTTAACTCCCACTCACACCCGAGAATTCTTTAGTATGCCTGATTCCCATCAGACAGTAAGCATTGGGAGCATCTCTGTAGTTCCTAAAACACTGGCCCTTCGCTCATGGTGTTTCAGCACTGATAATTTGTGTAATTTAATGGTGACACTAACAACAATTGGTTTTTGTTATCAGGAAGTTACAGGTTAACCAGTCACTTTCAAAATATAAAACAGAAAACAATAATAGCAATTCTAGTTCTGTTTTCAAAT
Source organism: Carollia perspicillata (assembly GCA_004027735.1). Taxonomy (NCBI): domain Eukaryota; kingdom Metazoa; phylum Chordata; class Mammalia; order Chiroptera; family Phyllostomidae; genus Carollia; species Carollia perspicillata. The sequence goes on along the minus strand of PVKM010026497.1, from coordinate 13,172 downwards.
ATATTTGTGCTCTGTTACTGCTTAGTTAGATAAGAGGTAATTAGAGGATTCAACTTTTGAGGCCAAGTTGATTTCCAAGAGAATCAGTCAACTTAATTTACCTTTTTTGTGGTTAAATACTCTACCCCAAACCCTTTCTTTCATAAACATTTTAGGCCACACAGGAACCAGGTAAGCAAATATGGCAATATAAAGAAACCTCAGAGTTACCGTTGTAGGGAACCTTGGCGTACATGCCTTATGTTACAGGGACGGGAGCGTGGGTCATCTTCACATGAAAAGGACAAAATATATCGTTTAATGCGTCATGCATTCTTAAAATGAATATAGATTCCTGAAGTGAATATCAGTGTATATTTCTGACATTTACTTTGTGTACATGTTAATGGTTCCCATTCACTTACTAGGGTGCTGTTTCATAGCATCCAGTAATGTAAATAAGAGAAAGTGCTCACTTGTCAAGGTCTGCTGGCAGAGGGACAAATCAGAAAATCTCTGTATTTGAGGGAAAGGGTTGTTCCTGTGTTTATGACAGCCTTGCTTCCAATTTAAGGTTAGATTAAATACTCTGACTCGTGGTATTCGTGGTATTCTTGGAACATCTGTGATACAGTGAAAAAGAACACCTGGCTTGAAATTCGAAGGGCTGTATTTGAATACTGGCTAAGCCACTTGGAGTTACAGATGCTTGGGCAAGTCAATTAACCACTTTGAGCTTCAGTTCCCTCCTTTGTAAGATAAGGACCATTATACCTCACAGGGCTGTCATTATGATTAAGTGAGATAAGAAATGCAGAAATGCCAAGTATGTAATATGCTTAGCCCAGAGTAGGCATGACATAAATGTATTTGGATTTCATTAGACCATATTGAAGGACATAATAAGTTGTTTCTAAAACTTATTTTGATTTTAGATTGAACTTTCTTAAAATTGAGAAGCCAAGAGATTTTTTAGGAGGATTTGTCTTTTTCCTTCTATGTTCAAGAAATGTTTTAAATCATGGTTGATCTGACAAATTCAAGGCACGATATTCTAACCAAACAAAAACGGAGTTCCCGCTGCCTATCACCACAAAAGCCAAACTCAGGAGGCAGGTGGCGGTGCGAGAGGAAGGAGGTTTTATTCGGGTGCTGTGTGACCTGGGAGAGTGACAGTTCCCATTCAGAGCCTCTTTCTGCCGTGGAAAAAGTCCAGTCATCCTCAGCAAGACCAAGACAAATGCCAGTGTCCAGAGTTTCTGCTCCATCTCAAAGTGCAGCCCTTAGGAGCCTGCGGGTGGCTGCTAAGCCATCGTAGTCATCCCCATCCAGGCAGCTGAGCTTGTTCCTGGCTGCTCTTCATTTCAGGCTCCGTCCTAGAGCCTGCATGCGGAGCCAGCAGGCCATGGACAATGTGGCTGCTAGGGCTGCGAGGTTGTGTACTCCCAGGACAGCATGGTAAGCACTGGTGAGGGCATCCTAGGCGAAGGAGCTGGGGAGATCTCTCTCTCTCCCCAGAGAGAGGGTGGGGGGAGGCGATTCCTCCTGAAGCAAAGAGGCAAGAGCAAGGTGAGACTGCAGATCACCAGCCAGAGAGTCACAAGCCTCTTTATTCCCCAGCGATTATATTAGCTTGGGTGTGGGGTGGGCCAGGTGCTTTCTCATAATGACCAATCAGCTTCCCAACCTTTCATATTCTTTGGTGGCTTCTTCGATCCAGCATCTCCCCCTGTTCCATTTTGACTTCTATGGCACATGTGCTCGCCTTCTCCTGGTACCTGGGGTGGGGCAGGGGGAGTTTTCTCTATCCAGTTGTCTTGCTAGCTTTTGGCTCGAGGGCCCTATCCATAGATTTTTCTAGCTTTCAGTGCTCTTAGTTTAAGAACCTCCCCCCTGCTGCCATCTTGGCCAGTGGGGCAGACTCCCCAGTCTCTGGACAGACAGTCGATTGATAACATTACGAGGGAGAGTTCAAACAGTTACTCTTACCCAAATAACAAATTACTGCAGAGGAAAGGAACTTTTTTTTTAATCCTTTCCCAAGGATGTGCTTAGAGAAGGGGAGGGAAAGAGAGAGAAAGGGAGAGAAACATCAGTTGGTTGCCTCTCACATGCACCCCGAGTGGGGACCAAACCCACAACCTAGGCATGTGCCCTGACCCAGGAATCGAAGCCACGACCCTTCGGTTTACAGGATGTCCATTCCTACGTCCGCATTCCACCTACAGGGAGCTTTCCCTAACTTCTTTCTTCCTGGCTTATTTATGCTTTCAAAACTTTTTCAGAGTTGCTTAATCATGTGGGAGTAGAAATAATGTCAAAATAATGCTAGACTGAAACCTGGATTGGTATGAGAAGCATCCGTATGAACTGAAGGATTTCTAGAAATACATATACATATAGTGTATATATACACTATACAGCGGGCACAAAAACAGGTGTAAGTATGTATGTACACGTGAAGCAGCATTCGTACACACCTCTCCTGACTGTTTGCTGGCAGGGTTTAGAAGCAATGACATTCCAGTTGAAATGAGCGCACCTAGGTCCTAGTCTTGGTTTCTAAACACAGTTCCTCTGGTAAAAGGAACCAGGGCCTCTTTGGAAAAGTGGCTGATTTCCAGGCAGGGGCAGGGAAAATACAAAATGAACCTAGAATATCATCTGGTGTCACAAAATAAGGAAATACTTAAAATACAGTGAATTTTTTAAAAAGATGAGGCGTGTTGAAAGGATATAGGAGCCAGCCTGAATTAGCTCCTAACGGCCAAAGTGGGAACTATTTGAACATCAAAATAAATAACAGTATAACTGGTATTGAATTATAGCCCAAGCAATAAAATAAGTATTCTCGACACATACTAACATGACAGTGTTACAAATATAAGTAAATGATTTAATAAAGGAAAAGCAGAAAGAGACAGCTATTTCCTAATGAATTATAATTATTAAGTGTAGAAGGAATTAGGGAAGGGAACTCACCATTAGGACAAGGCTGCAGTCAAAATCTACTAATGAATGCAATTTAAGTAAGTGGGTGAAAGTTTAAGGAGAAACAGAATATGTATAGTTTCTGTGTATTCTTCTAAAATATTGATTACAGAGGGAAAAATAGGAACTTTATAATGGGGCAGCCCAACAGACACACCATCCTAATTAGGAAATTAAAGTTAACCCCACCGATAATTAGACACGATACCACGCACCCCCTGATGTTATGCACAGAGAAGAGCACTTCACCTCTGTGATGTTCTTCCAGAAATTCACAGTCTCCATCTAATCATGAGAAAACATCAGCCCAACCCAAACTGAGGGACAGTCTACAATATACCTGACCTGTACTGTTTGCTGTCGTGGAAGGAAAGACTGAGGAACTGTTAGAAATTGGAGAAGACTTGACAACTAAATGCATTGTGAAATAGCCCTGGCGTGGGTAGCTCAGTGGGTTGAACACGGGCCTATGAACCAAAGGGTTGCTGGTTTGTCCCCCAGCAGGGGACACATGATAAGCAACCACACATTGATGTTTCTCTCCCTCTCTTTCTCCTTCCCTTCCCCTCTCTCTAGAAATAAATAAATAAATATTTTAAATGCATTCTGAAATTCTGGACTGAAAAGGGACATTAGTAAGAGAAATTGGTGAAATCCGTGGTTGTTGATAGTATTGAATCAATGATACTTTCTTAGTTTTGATCATTGAACTACTATAGTTATATGAAATGTTAGCGTTAAGGGAAGCTGGGCAAAGGGCATAGGGAATTCTCTTTTATTGTTGCAGCTCTTCTGTGAGTCTAAAAGTATTTCAAAATTAAAAGTTAAATAATACCAAAGTGAATTCGATGTTACATGCCATATGTTTTATGACAGAGAAACAGGAAACACAATGCCTGAGGCACATAGCAGCCGTCATCGTAGGTGTTAACTTGCAGATCGGAGCATTACAGAAGAAATTAAACCAGAAGGATGTTTCCTTCCCAGCAAGGCCAGGCTGAGCCTGGGTCTAGCATGAGGAAGAATAGTTGCACAAGTGGTTGTTTTCATAATGCCTTCCAAAAATCAGGTGAAAATGTAGTGGCTTTCATCATCCTTGGTTGTGGGGAGGCTCTCTTTGGTGTTTGTACCGTGCTTGATAATATGCACGCCCTCAAATGTTTAATGAAAGGATGCAGTGACTTGACTTGGTAGGATGAGACATTAATGCATTCCATTTGAATGAATGGTGATAAGAAGTAAATCCTGCCTAGCTATGCCAATTTCATATTTCATCCCTCTCGCTCATCCTTCATTTTACCGTATGCTTTTAGGCAGAAAGCTGCAGACCGAAAGAACCAAATCATCCAGAATCCTGTGGAGAAATAAAAAGACTTTTATTTTTAAGTGCTTTTCCATTGCTGCTTCTTCAACCTGACCATTATTAACTTGCTCAAAAACAGCTACATATCACTGTGCCAGGGAAGGACATAGAGGTGATGGTTAGCAGTGAGGACTTGGTTTCTGTTCCAGTCCTACAGCGTAGCGTAGCCTCTGGCGAGGTCCTTAACTTTCTACCCTCAAGTTCTCCTAAAATGAAGATACCACATAGAATTATTAGGAAGAAATCATCTTCAGAGAGCTCAGGTAGGTTTCTGACACATAGGAAGCACTTCTAAACGAGGTGATGACAACATACTCATTCAGCAAACCTTTATCGAACGGCTGCTGTCCACTGAGAGCGAGCTAAGTGCTGGGAGTTCAGACATATATCATTTCCCCTCTCTGCTTTCAAGGAATTTAGTCTGATGGAGGAGGCAGAGAAGTAAAACAATAAGAGGAAGAATTACCGTTCTTCTGCTTGAGTAGCTCAAGCATTATCTATTATCTACTTATAAGAAGTGGCATAATATACAGTAAGTTACTCCCAGCGACTTTATGAAGCATAGGTATTATCCCCATTTTGCAAATAAGGAGATCAAGACTTCAATAAGTTAAGTAATTTACCCAAGATCACACAGCTAAGTGGAAAACCCAGGATTTTATTCCAAATCTGCCTGACTCCAGAGTCTTTCTTAACTGTTATATCAGATGATTGATTACAATATTAAGTGCTTTGACAAGGTTATAGGAGCTATCTGCATATATGCCTTTAATAATAGCCTTTATGAACCTGATTATCTTTTGGTGTTTTATTGTTTCTACAGGCTCAAGTTCCTATTTTCTTTAGTTATTTACAGGAAATAGAAGTAAAAATCTAAAACAGCCCTGGCTGGTGTGGCTCAGTGGACTGAGCACTGTTCTGTGAACCAAACAGTCACCGGTTTGATTCCCAGTCAGGGCACATGCCTGGGTTGCGGGCCAGGTTCTCAGTGGGGTGCGCATGAGAGGCAACCACGCATTGATGAGAAAAAAAAAAGTAAAAATCTGCTTAGTGTCACTCCTCGTAAGTTCACACGACACTTTCCTCATCCCAGACACGTAAAGCCAAGGTGGAGACTGGGGTGCCATAGGCACACGATGCTCTCCTCACTCCTGTTCTCTTCGTGCCTGTGAACCGTGCCAGCGAGCAAGCTCGGGTGACGTAAAGAGGCCAGGCCGCCTTCCCGACGGGCCTGTCCCAGTCACTCCTTTGAGTTCATTCCACCGGAGTCCAGGGACACTCAGAATGAAGGAGTTCCATAATGGCTCTTAGAGATGTTAAAACTCTACAGTGCCGTTTGGAGCATAGCCTCAACTTACTCACATGTGCTAAAACTCATCCTGTGATTACGATTTAAAGTACTTCAATTATTGGACCCATTTCAGGATCTCCAAACACACATCATAGCTTCTTGTGCTTTTCTGTGTGAGTGAAGGTAACGTTTTTCTCTTTAAATGTTATTTGGACATCTACTTCTTGACTCATTTGAGAACATAGGTTTTCTAGAAAATTAGAAACATATCAGTGTGTACCTATGATGTACCATGGATGGTTGGTCAGAGAGGTGGAATGGAGAAGATAAGACCTCTCTGGCCGTTCTTTGGGGAATCGGAGTGTAGGACTGAACCACAGTCGCACAGGCAGGGGAGAAACTGCCTCGTCATGCTGGATGCCCGGGACAGACTGAAGTTCTGTTCCTCCAGGTTTAGAGTGTGCCCACGTCTTTCTCCACATGCACCCTCTTTTCTCTTTGGAACCCTTAAGCTTTCCTATACTTTTCCTACCCTTCTTGTACACTTTCTTGGGAACTTTGTCTTTGAAAGACAGTAGCTGGTATTGATGCTTCATAGAAACGGAAGGGAGCTGAGACACATTTCTCATATGTTCCAGGAATTTTACATGCTTAATCTCATTTCATCCTCACAGCATTCTAACTGGGTAGGTGGATTATCCCCACATTTATAGATACAGAAACCACTGTTCAGGGAAGTAAAATAATTTACCTAGAAGACCTAAAGCTAGGAAGTGGCAACATGGGAGATCAGCTCCAGTTCTCCCTAACTTCATGGTTTGTACTCTGCCATGAAGCTGTAGCATTGGGGATTGTGGCTATTGTCACTGTTACTACTGCTGGCCACCAGCTTGTCCATCAGCTAGCTGAGAGAATGCTTCAGCCTAAGGTACGCACTGGACTGTCCAAAGTCTCAAGGTGTGAATAGAGTGTGAGTTTATGTTAATTCATTGGATTCCCACGACAACCTGCTAGCTGCGTGCATTTATTATTTCACCTTTACAGGTGGGAACCTTAGGCTCACAAAGACTGATCCAAAGTCACTCACCTAGTCGGTGTGGCACTGGAGACTTGATCCAGTCCCCTGGGGACACCTCTTAAGAGCTCACTATCCAATCAGGGCTGTGCACTAGCGGGGTACAGAGCCAATTCCTATCACTAAGGGAGTGTGTTCCAGTGAAGAGTGTGCTATAACAGAATCAGTGTGGCTATCACTAACAAAATAATAGGGATTCGTTTCTTCAGTAAGAACATGAGACTGTGTGAAGACTTAGCATTTATACCAAAAAGCCACTGAATTCTGCTGTAATTTTCATGCATATTGAAGGCATCTGAGTATAGTGTTTCCAGAGTGCATGCCATGTATTGAAGCTGTAGGTTCAGTACGACTAATAGGAGAAGGCCATTAGCTGTTTTGAAATATAATGCCACTGCCTTCCATAAATGAGTAAAGACTGCTGTTAGGTGGCCTGTGACTGGGCCGTATAGCCACCACATGTTACTGAGCTATTTAGATGGGTCTCTGCCTAAATCGGGAATGTATGGGCCAACACTTAGCAAGCTGTTACTTAGGAAGCACTGTACTCAGCTGCCTCAAAAGGTTATCTATTTTGCTACCCCGTGATAATGGCTGTAAGGGCAGCCAATCACTTGGTTGTGTTGAGGTAAATATCTTAGAGTTTTACTCATTTGGTTCTTTTCTTATAGACCATATAAGACAAATAACTTAATCATAGAGTAATTAAAATTCTAAGATTATCAAATACAAGTTGGTTGTCCACACCAGTGGATTTTCTTTCAGCCTTAAAAAGATATTATTTAGTCTTTTCCTAATCTCTTGCTCATTCTCTATGAGAAGAAAATGATTCATTTATACATCCATTCAAGAAATAGTTTTGAATGCTTAAATTACTATCTGCTAGTCATTGTGCTAAGTGCCAGGGAAACATCACAACATAGATGTTATCCCATTGCTCACAAAGGAAATAGTAGTAACATTGCTAACATAGCGTATTATAAAATTTGTTACAGGGAAATGCAGCATAGTTTGAGACCATACATGAAAGTAACATTTATTTCCACCCCAATAGATTTCGGTTTTGGAAACTTCTTTAAGAGTGGTGAACTGCTGGCAACCTGGTGTGGCAGCCCCCCTTACGCAGCCCCAGAAGTCTTTGAGGGGCAGCAGTACGAAGGACCACAGCTGGATATCTGGGTATTTCTTTGCTTTGCCGTGTTCAATGTATCTGTAATGATAGTACTTGGTCCTCTGGCCCATCTTTGAAGCCCTTGGTATCTAATACACAGGTAGTAGTAGTTCATGCCTTTCTTGTCCACTGGACTTTAATTAAATTCAGATCTTTTGATATTTATCGTAGGATACTTTATTGTAGTAACCAGAGTTTCATTTTTTTCCAAATTCAAGAAAGCAGTAGATTCAAACAGGAATTTTTCAATCCGTAGCATTTTAAGAACCCTAGGGATATCTAGGAAAACAAAGTGTTTGAAGTCCTTGCTAGAAAAATGACCCCGTTCTTTCCTTCCCCAGAGCATGGGCGTCGTTCTTTATGTCCTTGTCTGTGGGGCTCTGCCTTTTGATGGACCAACTCTTCCTATTTTGAGGCAAAGGGTTTTGGAAGGAAGATTCCGGATTCCATATTTCATGTCGGAAGGTAACAACCTGTTCATCTCACTGATTGTGCTATGCAGAATTTGTGCTCCAAATGAAATGCCTGGGCAAAGCTTCCCTGTTGCTGAGAGTTCGGGTGCTGAGTGTAGTGACTGAGTTACTTTAACAGCCATAGAAATAAACAGCCCGCTCCATGTAGGTGAGAAAAGCTCCCGCCTCTCTAACTGAAAACAGAAAGCTCCCCAGGTTAAGAACAGCAAGTCTTCCCATTAGTCTTCCGTCTAAAAAGGTCCCAGGCTCATTTTAGACTTAGAGGAGCTCTTTGTACATACAGACTCACAACCATTTTGCTCTGAGTTAGAAATGGATTTTCCCATATCTTTTAGCAGGACGTTGCAAAATTAAAATTTGTTAATTAAATTTAAAAACCAGCTGGCAAAACTATTGAATTCAGATGAACTGCCATAAACACTAATGGTCTTATATTGGGTTATAACATAGGCAGCAGATAGGTTTACTCCTTACATTGGTTTTTGGTTATCATTCTTAACTCTTTTGTTCCTGCTAACGGTAGAAATAATACTCCAGTAGTTAAGAGTGTAGACTTTGGAGCCAGACTGCCAGGTTTAAGTCCTGAGTTCACCACTTAACTGGCGGCCTGACCTTGGCAAGTTGTATTTCTTCTCTGTGCTTTAGTTTCCCCAGTCTATAGAATGGAAATAACCAGAGTTCCTAATAGGAGGGTTGTGAGGATTAATGAAACTAATCTCTGTAAAAGCACTTCACCTGGTGCCTGGCACATAGCAGGTGACCCGAGGTTAGCTTATGCCGTGGTAGAGAACATGATGTCAGCTCAGTGGGTAAGCTAGTGCCCAGAGTTGCAGCAGGGCAGTTTTCTTAGTGTAATCAGAAGTAAGGAATGTTCCACGAACATTTTCCTCAGCTGCACCGATAAGGAGAAAGCAGCAGTCCACTGGAGAGTGCTTGCCTCACTTACACAGCCTTAGTATATCAGCTTTAGACATGACTGGGGATCCATTTTTTTGCTTATTCTAGGAAGAAGGCTTTTTTTTTTCTTTAGTGGAAATCTAGGTCTGTGTCTAGATGTTTTCAGTTGACAAATTCAGTAGAAAGGTTCATTTAGCACAGGTTGAGGAGACCTCCAACCTCCTTTTTTTTTTTTAAATATACATTCACAGTGATGGTTAATTTTGTGTGTCAACATTGACCATATGAACTTGACAAATATTAAGTAACCTTCATGTATTCATTTATTCATTTGACCTTCTGCTTTCCAGTGGGCATTGTGGAGGATGCAAAGATTAATGCCATTGTGCAAAGTCACATGAATCAAGCAAACACCCTGAAGTGCAAGGTGATTCACATGGCTTCTATAACATTGTGTTTTCCATAGATTGTGAACACCTCATTCGAAGGATGTTGGTCTTAGACCCGTCCAAACGGCTAACCATAGCGCAAATCAAGGAGCATAAATGGATGCTCATAGAAGTTCCTGTACAGAGACCTGTCCTCTATTCACAAGGGCAAGAAAATGAGCCATCCATCGGGGAGTTTAATGAACAGGTTCTGCGACTGATGCACAGCCTTGGAATAGATCAACAGAAAACGATTGAGGTAAAGTTATCAGATATTTGAATGAAAATATTTTAGGGTTTTGTTGTGCTCTGTAACTTGGAATTTCATGCTCACGACAACTGTCATCCTGGTCTTTAGCACGGCCGTCCCCCGCACCTGGGCATCCTGTTCAGTTGAGTACATCAGACTCTTTTTTCGGTTTTGCTTTTGTACAACGTATAAATTTCTGCCTCTGGCCCATTTGCCAAAAAATTCAAGTGTTTATATAGGACTGAGAAAAGACAAAGATGGAAGCTTGACAAATACAAAGTAGCAAGTTTCTTCTAGGATGAAACATAAAGTTTCATATAGATAATAAATTAGATTATACAGAACATAAATATGCAGCTATGGAAAAAGGCTGAGGGCTGAGCATAAAACGAGAATGGTAGGAAAGCCGGTTGGATGTAGCTTGTGGCCTGGAGAAGCTGAGAAGACAGAAACAGGTAGATTCCTAATACGGAAGCATCGTGGGCCACACAACTGAGAAGGTCTCCAACCTGAGAAATTTCTCATCGCTTTTATTTCTTTCTTTAATAGTGAGCATACTGACAAAATATACATATTTTAATACCTCCACAATAGTAAAAAATGAAAATTAAAAAACAGTACTTTTAAGGTGGAGCCATAACAGGAAAGAATATTAAGTGTTCCCTTGTGAATATTAAGAGCTCCAATTGTGCTGCCTTTTCCCTCCTTGTAGCTGTAAGTGAAGCAAGATTGGCTGTCTGCTTTGCTCATCATGCACCCCGTGATGCTTTTCTGTCCTTGTCCATCCAGTCCACGCAGAGGGGCAGCTGTGAGCGCAGGCCCCCTGGCCTGGGATTTTTGCTGGGAGTGCTCTGCCTCCGAGCTGCATGGCACGCATGCAGCCTGTCAGGTGGAAGGAGAGGCCAAAGGAGCAGTTGTTTCTCTGTTTCATCAGTGCCCTGGGAAATCTGGCCAATGAGAGATGTGAAAAATTGGGAGGCAACTTTATTTTCAAGGTTTCAAGAGGGCAGGACTGCAAAAACAAGAGGAAAAAATTACCTAAGAACAGAGACACAGTGTCTCTCAATCTAGCATCCAAGTGTCATTCTCTGGCCCAAAATAATCATACAAAGTTCCCCAAAGACCTTAATCACTCACTTCAGAGTTTGCAGTGGTTTGGACTTGTGTTGAAGCTGGGGAATTAGAGCCTCTGAGCTCAGGTTGCTGGCCGACCTTATTCCCCCTTAGTTACAGCTATGAGACGGGACCACATGACAGCATTGGGGAATGTCTGCATGAGACCATGATGGCATTTTCTCTGAATGCAGAACAGTAAATGGATCTTATTAATGTCAGAGGGCCAGTCAAGTCATTTAAAGGTATCACGCTCTGCATAATTAACACTAGAAACTTGAAATGATCTGTCATTCTAAACTCTGGAACAGCTTTCATTTTGAGGCATACTTTGTTACTCTGTTTTTGAGAACACGTGATTTCTTCCATCTTTTTTTAGAAAGGTATAGATCATTGGATTGGTTTTTATGGTTCTTGGCCTGTAGCACTTGTTTTCTCTTTTCAGTCTTTGCAGAACAAGAGCTACAATCACTTCGCTGCCATTTATTACTTGTTGGTGGAGCGCCTGAAATCACACAGGAGCAGTTTTCCTGTGGAGCAGAGGCTCGATGCCCGCCAGCGGCGGCCCAGCACCATCGCTGAACAAACAGTTGCCAAGGTAACACCCCATTAGCCAATAGTCTTATCTGTGCATGTGCCTATTCACATGTGGTTGACACATTTTTCATCTTGAAGTACAAAGGCCTAGGATTTCATCTTCGGTGCCCTGCTTTTCCCTCGTTTCTGCCTGCCATTCACTAGATTTTTCAAATGTTTTAGCGCCTTCCTATTTTTTTGCAATTATAGTTGACATACAATATTGTATTAGTTTCAGGTGTACAACCCATGATTAGACATTGTATAACTTAGAGAGGATCACCCCAATAAATCTACTACCGACCTGACACCATACATAGTTATTACAGCATTAGTGTCTGTGTCCCCTATGCTGTACTTTGCAGCCCCATCCATGACTGTCCGTAACGACCAATTTGTACTTCTAAATCCCCTCACCTTTTAGCCCTACCCCCCTCCCACGTAGAAATTATCAAAATGTTCTCTATATCTGTGAGCCTGTTTCTGTTCTGCTTGTTCCTTTATTTTGTTTTTTAGATTCCATATATAAGTGATGCATACGGCATATGTCTTTCTCTGATTTAGTTCACTCAGCACAATACCTACCCTCTGTGTTCACCCATGTTGCAGATGGCAAGATTTTATTGTTTTTGTTGTTGTTGTTTTAATTTTTCAATTACAGTTTATATTCAGTATTACTTTGTATTAGTTTCAGGTATACAGTGTAGTGGTTAGATAATCATACACTTTACAAAGTGCCCCCCTGATATTTCCAGTACCTGTCTGGCACCACACATAGTTGTAACATATTATTTACTATATTTCCTATGCTGTAGTTTACATCCCCATAACGGTATTTTAACCACACATTTGTACTTAATCCCTTCATCTTTTTCACCCAGTCCTCCTCCCCTCTGGCAACCGTTAGTCTCCTCTCAATATCTGTGAATCTGTTTCAGTTTTGTTTGTTCATTTATTTTGTTCTTAGATTCCACCTATAACCAAAATCATTTGGTATTTGTCTTTCTCTGACTGACTTATTTTACTTAGCACAGTGCCCTCTAGGTCAATCCACACTATCACAAATGGTAAGATTTTATTCTTTTTTATGGCCATGTAATATTCCATTGTATATAGGTACCACCACTTTTTTATCCACTCATCTGTGGGCACTTGGGTTGCTTCCATAGTTTGGCTATTGTAAATAATGCTGAAATGAATATATGGGTGCATATATTCTTTTGAATTAATGTTTGGGGTTTCTTCAGATATATACCCAGAAGTGGAATTGCTGGGTCATACAGTAGATCCGTTTTTAATTTTTTTGAAGAACCTCCATACTGTTTTCCACCAATCTGTTTTCCACCAGTCTGCATTTCCTGCAGTGCACGAGGCTTGCTTTTTCTCCACATCCTTGCCAACACTTGTTTATTGGTGACAGGTGTGAGGTGATATCTCATTGTGATTTAATTTGCATTTCTCTAATGATAAGTAATGTTGAGCATCTTTTCATATGTCTACTGACCATCTCTCTGTCCTCTTTGGAGCAATGTCTGTTCAGGACCTCTGCCCATTTTTAATTGGAT
>PVKM010026496.1:0-19320 GCA_004027735.1 Carollia perspicillata | reverse complement strand
GCTTTGTATCCCTACCATCCACACCTGGCAGGTAGCAGACGTTCACAGGTTTGCCTTCTTCATGGTATCTAGTAAATGTGGTTGAGGATGTCCAACCACCAGGAGACAGGAGTTCATTTTAGCCTACATTTTTTCAAATTTCAAAATTTAAATTCACCCATCTTAAGGAACATATTTAGAAAACTTAGAGAAAGAAAGATTATGACATTTAATGCTACAATAAAATATAAATTCCATTGGATTTATTAGGGTCAAAACTGCAATAACTTTGGGATGGTCTAAATTGTGAAAAATTATATTGCACATAATACACCAATTAATTAGTCATTCACTCAATCACCTAGTATTTTTGTATTCTTATTTTATATATTTGAGACCCCTGAATTCTATGAATTTCTTATATCTTTGTTATATTTATCAGGTAATTATATTCTGAGTACCTTCTACTCCTGATCACCTGCCCTGTGTTCATAAAATATTTTGGTTCCTAAATCTTCACCAGAATAAATTATTTAAGCTTTGAAAAACTATAACAATCTAAAAAACTATAACTCACCTTTTCATACATTTTAGCTTCTTTCAAACTTGAGTCTAAATCCCTAATCAAAGAGTTGTCCTAATTGTCCTGTCTTCTGCTGTGGTTTGTCTGTTATCTTCCCTTCTTTCTGGAGTAGCTTAGAAAATATTTCACTCCAGTTTCATCTGAAGGTCAAAATAATATTTTTCTGCCTGAATTTATAATACACGTCTTACTTTTCTAAATAGAAGGTGGAGAGAGTCAGATAGATCTTTTCTGTTTATAAAAATGCATTTATAATATAATTTTATAACTAAAATATTAAGTATCCAGCTTTGGTTAGACAAGGAAACTAAAATTCAGAGAGGATAAGTGATTTACCCAAGCTCACACTAATTATTGCAAAACTGATGTTACACAGGAGCATCTTAACTCCCAATCAAGTCCTCATTCCACTCTTTCAAAAGTCCATTTATCTAACATTTGTTCAGTACTTAGCACAAATTGGAATTATAGTCTAGTACTTGGAGATACAAATCAAGTAATATAGAACACTGTCTTTGAATCACATGCGATCACTTACAAATAAATAAGATTAAATAGTATGTTGCTTTAAATTACTAATAATTTACACTAATTGGTTAACCTGGAAATAAAATTCCAAAATTAGAGGCAATAAGCTTTCATTTAGGATCAAAAAAATTGCAACTCTGGTACCACAGATCCAGGGAAAAACCCAAAGATGTTCCAATTACTAGGTGAAGGCAAAGGGGTTTTATGAGGATAAAAAGGGAGACAATTATATGAATAGAAGAAAGGAATTTCTATTCTATCAAGCTGAGTTACTGTTTAGTTCCACATAGCTGGTTGCTGAGTCTATCTTCAGAAAGAGAGTCTATAATCATCAGTCCTTGTGGTCAGGATGGCTGCCTTCCTGTTAGCTTCACGAAGAGCTGTTTGTAAGACAATGATTGTTTCATCCAGTCCAAAGATTATTTTGCCCAGTTCAAACACACCAAAGGTTCAAGAAGTAAGGCATCCAAGCAGTTCCTCTGCAATGGCTGGCTTCTCTGGCTTCATTTTAAATTTGTCCACTCATATCAAGTTTTCACAAATATAAAAATGAAAATCTCCAGTAGGTATACAAAGTCTCATAGTTTTAAAAGTTCACATAAACCTATTAGCTCCATGGTTTCATTAGATCTTATGGGTAGACAGTTTCTTATTTAATTCTTCTTTTGGTCTTCCCATTTTGTAACTCATTCTCACCTAGGCCCTGAAGCAATAATACCAAGGATCTCCAGAACAGACTCTGAGTACAGCTGCACAGGTCCTCATCCTGATGTAATTTTGGATGAATTTACTCTCCTCATCAGATTTAGAGTAAACCATTCTTTCCCAGACTCTATGCTTTCACACACTGTACTTGATCTCTAAAGCAATGGGTCTCAGACTTCCGTATCCATCTCAATGCAAGCTCCACCTAGAGAGTTTCTGATTCAGAGTGTTTGGTGGGGCCTGAGAATTTGCATTTCTCACAAGTTCACTGATGATGCTGATGAGGCTGGTCAGGGCTTGCACTTAGAAAACCACTGGAAAAGCACTTTTTCCTCCTTCCCCTTAGAACTCAGTTACTATATATATAAACTTGGGATCTAACATCTTTTATTCTAAACTCAGCACAGATGTTTCTTGGGGATGGCCCCTTAACTTCCTCCAAGACCCCCAAGGACTTATCCTTAGTGTCCCCCCAATATCTGGACTTTTCCTGTGATGGTGTCTATCACTGTATCACAGCAGTCTATGTTTGTCTCAGCCCTGAGTGGGAAGGGAACAGGGGCAGATTTTGCTGACACTGTGCCCAGGCTGGCCCAGAACGGGTGTTATTAATGCAGAGATATGTGCCAGAGTGAAGAGGAATAAATTCAACAAGCTTATATTGAGAATTT
The DNA here is from genome assembly GCA_004027735.1 of Carollia perspicillata. Lineage (NCBI taxonomy): Eukaryota > Metazoa > Chordata > Mammalia > Chiroptera > Phyllostomidae > Carollia > Carollia perspicillata. The sequence continues at coordinate 16,854 of PVKM010026496.1, read as the reverse complement.
AAGTTGTGTGAGGATCTAGGCCCAGGATTCATTTGTTAAATGTCAAGAAGAGTCTAGCGAGAGTGTGAGGTTAAATTTTATAATAATGGTGAGTAAATGGTTACCAAAGAAGGCCATCATTCTATGTTTTGTTCCCTCTTTGTATGGATATGCCACTCTACCTTAACAGATGATGTCTCTCTCCACTCTCTTGAATCTGGATTGATCTTCTGATTTGCCTTAATGTGCCAGTAAAATGTGCCAGACATGATGTTGATTTAGTTCTGGCCCTAGTCTTTAAAAAGTCTGCAAGTTCTATTTTTATTCTAGGAAATCAGATACCATTTAAGAAATCCAACTACCCCAAAGCAACTTTGTTGCAAGGAAGTCAATGTGTACATACAGCTTCAATGGCCATTAAGTTATTTAATTTTTGCATTACATTTTTGTTGGCATATGTTGCATTATTTTATTTAAAAAATAAAACCTGCACAAATATAAGTGTTTAAAAATAATTTCTGGTATGGAGGTCCAAAGGAGAGGCTACATTGCAAATACATGTCTTGTTCTCAGCAGAATTCACTAATTTGAATTGCATTTTTCCTATAGCCTATGCCTTGTTGACCTGGGACTTCCAGAGAAGATGCCCCATAGGTTTAAGAGGTCATGATGTACACACCTCATTCTGTTTATTGATAGGATCTCTTTGCAGCTCAGATTTCATTCCTACAGTGATTCTTCCAAAGAGAAAGGAATAAATTGTTTCCATTGTAGTGAGCTAAAGACATGAATTACGCTAAGAGCTCAAAAAGAAGAGAAAAACCATTCTTATGTGGTAGTACAAATGGCTAGTTCACAAAGCACTTTGGAAGAAATGTACAGAATCAACTAAAGAAATTCAGTTCTGAAACTCAAATTTAAACAGTCATTTTGTTAGGAGCTAAAAATAAACCTTTCTGTGACAAAGTTCTTTCCTAAAATAAGTGTTCTATAATCCCAGTATGATAAGGTAAGGTGGAGATGGAGTTGGTTATTAAAGATCAGAAATGCCATAACTCCTCCCCTAGACTTTTTAAGTGAAGAGATAATAATTATTAATATCATAACTCAATCTATATTATTTTCAGTATGTATTTGTGTTGTTGAGAAATTATAAATTATACAAATTTCTAATTTAATATTATTAGTCGATTATCCTGAACTAAGTTTTTTTCTGATGAAATCACAAAGTCCTTAAATAGCTTTTCCAGGTATTTTTGTGGCCAGTGAAGACCTATTCTGAAAATTGCAGTCAGGATTTTGGTGCCCAGACTGTTCTTGCTTTCATAATGTTCTTTAAAACAGTTCATATTGTAAGGACAATGAACTTGTCCTTACAATAATTCTCTTTGGGGCAATTAGTTGCTGAACTATTCAAAATGTTCTGTTGCTAAAGTTTGTTAAAGGCAATAACTAAAACTATTCTTTAGGATCACTATGAACTTGAATATAGTGGTATTCAGATGACTTGGATTATACATTAAATGATATTTGGTTGCCCATTATCTTTCATCTATCTGTCTGCATGAGACGTATCCAGTGTCCAAAGTACAAAGAGACAGAAACAAAGAACATTTTGACTCCAAAAAAGGCAATCTTGTAATATACAAAAGACCTTTGAATTGAGTACATTTATTTAAAACACCAAATTTATTTATTAAAAATATCTAACTGTAAATTTCATTTTCCACAGTGCTCACATGGATTAGTATTTAGAAACAGTGTACTTTGTGTACAGAGCATGGGCTTTGGGTCCAATTGACTTATGTTTACTACCTGGTTCTGCCACTTTGCACAGAAAATACAGGGGCAATTTCAGTTGCCTATTCCACATCCTTAGCATTTCAAGAGCATTGCAATTCACTTAACATTAGCCATGGTGAAATCAATGTGTCACAGCTAGCAATTCAAACAACTTTGCCTATACAATGTTTCAATAAGCAGAGATTCACAAAATACACTTAAGAAATATTTCCATGGACAACAAAATAGATTGATTTCTATTACTTAGGCTACTTTCATATTTCATTATCATTCTCTAACAGTACATGATAAGAGAAGTTTTCAATATATTATTTTGTGGTGGAAAAAATAACATATACACATAATGGAAACTAATATTTTTAATTATTTTTAATAGAGGTGTAATTTACATATAATAAAATTTGCATTTCAAAGTATACAATAGGATGATTTCTGTCACATGAATATAGTCATGTACCTGCCATTATGACTTAAATATAAAATATTTCCAGTATCCCCCAAAGTCCCTTAGTGCCCCTTCTACCCTCACCCCTGGCAACCACAGGTTTTTTGTCCTTCAGCTTGCCTTTTCTACAGAATATATCATAGGAATTGCAATCATTTTATTTAAAGTTATTAGTTTAAATTTTTATATTCAATATACTTTTGAAATTCATCCATGTTATTGAAAGTATAAGTATTTTATCATCTATTATTATGGAGGAATATATCCCATTGTATGGAGTCACCATGGCTTGTTCACTAATCAGCATTTGGGTTGTGTTCAAGGCCATTATTAGTAAAGATATGGAAATTAATGTCCAGTCTCTTTATGGACATGTTTTTATTGCTCATAAATAAATGCCTAGGATTTTGATTGCTTGGTAATATGGCAAGTTTGTATTCAACCTTGGGAGAAACTGTCTGTTTTGCAATGTCGAGGTTTCCATCACCTCAAATTTTCAGCAGAACTTGGTACTGTCAGCCTTGCTCTTTGTCTTAGCCGAGAGACTTACAGAGGTTTCTCATAGTTTTGGTTGCATTTTTCTCTAATGATAAGCATCTTTTCATATGCCTCTTCAACTTTTGTATATATTCTCTGGTGAAATGTCGGTCATATTTTTATATTTTTATTTTGAGATGTTTATGTTACTACTAGTTTGTAAAACTCCCTTATATATTCTCACCACAAGTCTTTTCTCGAAACATATGTTTGGCAAAATTTGTTTCTATGTGTTACTTCATTTCCATTTTATTATTATTTTATGAAGAGCAGAAATATTTAGTACTTTTAACAATATACAATTACTCATTATTGTTTTTGATACCTGCTTTTTGTGTCCTTTCTAGAAATCTTTGCCTAGTGCATGATTTTTTCTAATTTTATATAAAAGTTATGTAATTATAAGATGCACATTTATGTCTATGACCCATTTCATGTCAATTTTATAGATGGTGTGAGGTAGGATTTGTTGTTTACTTATTTATTTATTTTGAATATGGATATTCAGTTGTTCCTGCATCATTTGTGGAAAATACTATTGTCAATGGTGTTGTTTCCCACACTGAAGGACCTCAGCACCTATATTGGAAATCTACTGAGCCACGTATGTGAGTCTATTTTTGGACTCTGCATTCTTTTCTATTACTCCAAATGTCTGTCCTTAAAAAAGTACTATACTGACCTGATTACTGTAACTTTTAGAGTGAATTTTTAAACCAGATAAAATAAGTTTCCAACTTTGTTCTACTGTTTCTTACTTCTTTACATTTCTATATAAATGTTAGGTGTATCTTATCATTTCCTTTAAATACCCTGCTGTGATTTTGATTGAGATTATGTTGTGGCTATAGGCCAGTTATATCTTCGTAACACTGAATCTTCTGATACATGATCATGGAATGTATCTTCATTTGTTTAGATTGTATAACATCTTTCTTAGCAATGTTTCATAGTTTCCAGTATATTGTTCTTGCACATTATTCATTATATTCATTTCTAAGCATTTTCATTTTATTGCTACTGTGAATTATATTACTATTTTAATTTGTATTTCCAATTTTTCACTGCACATATATGGAACTTCAATTTATTTTTAAATATTGGCTTCCTATCCTACAACCTTGCTAAGGTCATTTAATATTTCTAGTACATTTTTATAGTAACAGGATTTTCAATGTAGACAGCAAATGAAAACAATTTTACTTCTTGACTTCCAAACCGTATGCCTATTATTATTATTATTATTATTATTATTTTGTCTTATTGCAGTATCACTGTACTCATTTAGTAACTCCAAGCAAGAGACTTTTAATCATATATTTATAGACTAACTGATAAATGTTTAACATACATGATCATGTTTTAAATTTACACCACACAAATAGATACTTTTTGACATTTATGTGCATTTAAAACCATTCTTAATGATCCCACCCTTCCCCAAATTAAGTCATTTCTAATAATCTAGAAGGTATTATTTCACCCCTATAACATGAAAATGTTTCCCTTTATCTTTATATTTGCTCTACCCTATTTGTCATGGAAAAAAGAGAGGGAATACAGAAGGACTCTTCCTTATATATCTCCTCTCTGTTTTCTCTGATAAATATACAGAGTACCTGCTATTGCTGCACAATAACACAGGCACTGGAAATTAATAAAATCCATGTTAGCTGCTGTCAAGCTGCTCAACAGCTGATATGAAGACAGTATATTATTGGACTGATCTCTGGAGGCATGCATGTGATACAATGGATAGAGAGAGGCAGGTATATGTGTAGTGAATAACTCAGTCAGAAGACTGCTATACAAAGGGAAGAACAAGTGCAAAGATGCAAAAAAAATCACATTTTGTTGTTGTTTTCCAAAAAAGGGCAAAATATGAGGTAGAAAGTGATGAGAAACATGTTTGGAGGGTGTGTTTGTCACAGCTCAGAGAAAACACAAATAACTCTAAATATTTCAAATATTTCAAACATTTCAAAAAAATAATATAAACCCTTCCTTTGAAATAAACTCTTTCTTTCAAACAGAAAGAGTTTAACCCAGAGAATTAATTACTAGGGGTTGGTAAAATGTGAAAGCAAAAATAGAGAACAAGCAACTCTGGATTTAGGCACAGCAGGCACCCCCTAATTCTATATGGTTGGAGGAGCTTAGGAAAGAGATGGTGCTAGCAAAGTTGCAAACCCAGGCTCCCCAGTGGGAGCTGAAATCATGGTAGAGGCTGACGAAAGTAGAACCTTCCTGTAAATGCACTTCTGCTAGGGATTCTGGTAGAAGTAGGCAAAAAATATGATGAGATAGCCTCTCTCTTCTCTTCCTCTGTCCTCATATCTTCTCTTGGTGTTCCCCATTGAATAAATGTAGTAGGAAGCCAGAGGGCAAGGGATTCTAGGAAGTGAGGTTTTCCGTGACATAATGTGAGAGAAAACACACAAATAATAGACTCGGAGGATAAGTAGGGCCATGAAAAGAAAGCTAGAAGGAGATTCATGGAATACAGTGACCTTGTTGCACCATCTTCACTTCTACTAACTGCAATGCCCTATCTCATTTTCCAGCTACTGAGGACACTGGTGTCCAAAGACAAGCTATAAAATGAAACTGACAAAAAATAGATGCTAAGATTCATGTTAGATAAGTAATGATATATAATATATACAAAATATCAATAGTTCCACTGCATATACAATTGAGTTTTAATTAATACTTTAATAATATATGAAGAGATTGAATAAAAAACTATTTAAAAGAGTATATAACAATCCAAAATGGCAGTGGAATAAGTGGAAGCTACACTAACCTCCTCCCAGGACCAAACTGGAATTACAACTAATCTAAAGAATAACAAGAATAACAACCCTGAATAATCAATTGAACATTAACTAGAGAGAAGCCTTAGAACCAAAGACAGATGGAAGAAACCACTTCACCACAATGAGACTGGTAGGGAGTGGGAGAAGGCATGAGAGGGCTGGCTGGGCTCACACAGGTGACAGCTGAAAACATGAAGGGATATTTCAGCCACCAGAGGCTTCCCCTTGAGAAGTGTGGGATCTAAATCCCAAGCTGAGCTCTCCAACCTACAGCACCAGAACTATGAAAGGAACCAGTGTGAAAAGCAGCAGAGTTTCTGTCTGTCTCGAAGAGATGGCAAGAGATACAGAGAGCGCCTAAAGGGCCAATGAACAAAATTTCATTTGCAGCCACTTAACCTAGGCTCTGGCAGAAGGGAGGTAGAGTGGGCTAGAGAAGTATGAGGAGAGACTGGGGTTGGTGATTTGGGGAAGAGAATTCAAGAAACAGCCACCAGGATCCCTGTGTTCAGTCATTCTTCATAGTTCAAAAGCTATCCTTTTCAGGCAGAGCATTCCCCTGCAAGTGGCTTCGGCCTGAAGAAAAACAATAACCCTGCCTGCTGGTAACACACTAGCCATACCCTGTGGAGTTCAAGCTTGGATGCTAAAGAGTATAGCTGGAGGCTAGTTCATAGAAAAAGCCTAACAGAAAGCCTTTCAGCAAAGGAAGATCTCTGGGAACTCAGAGAATAGCTGACCCTCAGCCCAACCTGGTGCAGCAAAAAGCCAGCCTTGGTGGGAAGCCTGGTTCTTTTTTCACACACCCAGGCCCAGGAGAAGAACCCATAAGCTATGGATTGGCCCTGTTTACAGATAAGTAGCCCAGGGACAGTGAGAGGCAGCTTCTGACATTAGTCTGCAACAGAGTCTTTGCAGAACTACATAATACATAGACACAAACATAAAGAAGCAGCCAAAATGAGAAAACAAGGGAAAAGACCCCAAATGAAAGAGCAAGAGAAATTTCTAGAGGAAGAAATAAATAAAATAGATGCAAGCAACTTATAAGATATAGAGTTTAGAATAATGATTAAAAGGATATGCAACACCATGAAAAAAGGCATGGGGATAATTTAAAAGGACAAGTGAGAATTAAAGATCCAGTATCTGAAATAAATACTACCCTGAATGAAATGAACAGTAGGTTAGAAGAAGCAGAGGATTGAATTGGTGATTTGGAAAACAAAGTTGAAAGGAAAAAAACCCGCCCAAGCATAGCAACAAAAGAAAAATTATTTTTTTAAAGGAGACCTTAAGGAACCTTTGGGATAGCATGAATCATAACTACATCCTCTTCATGGGAACACTAGAAGAACAAGAGAGCGAACAAAGGATTGAGAACCTATTTGAAGAAATAATGACAAAAAAAATTCCCCAGTCTGGTGAAGGAAAAAGACACACAAGTCCAGGAAGCACAGCGAGTCCCAAACAAGAAGGACCCAAAGAAGCCTACACCAAGACACATTATAATTAGAATGGCAAAGTTTAAAGACAAGAAGAGAGTTCTAAAACCCAAAAGAGAAAAGCAAATAGTTACCTGCTAGGGACTCTAATTAGACTGTCATCTGATTTCTCAACAGAAACATTTCAGGCCAAAGGGAACTGGCATGACATTTTCAAGGTGATAAAAAGCAAGGACATATAACCAAGGCTACTTTACCTAGCAAGGTTCTCACTTAAAATTGAAGGAGATATAAAGAGCTCCCAGACAAGAAAAAGCTAAAGGAGTTGTTACCAACAAACAACTGCTGCAACAAATGTTAAAGGAATTGCTTTAAGAAGAAGAAAAAGAAAAAGAAAAAAGAGGAAAATGGCTTAAAAATAAAATGGCACTACCTATGTATCTACCAATAATCACCTTAAATATAAATGGCTTAAATGCTGCAACCAAAAGACAAAGGGTAGCTTAATGTATAAGAAAATAAGACCCATATACATGCTGTGTACATGAGACCCACCTCAGTTTGAAAGATACACACAGACTAAAAATACAGGGATGAAAAAATATATTTTATGCAAGTGGAAAGGAAAAATATCTGGGGTAGCAATACTCATGTACAACAAAATAGACTTTAAACCAGGGTTATAGTAAGGGACAAAGAAGGATATTACATAATGACAAGGGAACAATCAAACTAGAGGATAAATCCCTAGTAAACATTTATCTGCAAACATAAGAGCACCTAAATATGTAAAGTAAATCTTGATAGACATAAAGATGGATAGATTGGCAGTAATACAGTCATAGCAGGGGATCTGAACACATCATCAACTTCAATGGGTAGGTCTTTCAGGCAGAAAATCAACAACAGGACTGCAGCCTTAATATTCCAAGGAATGAGAACCAGAGGCCTGCAACCTAGGCTGCTTTACCCAGCAAGGCTCTCATTCAAGATAGAAGGCCAAATAAAGAGCTTCCAATACAAGAGAAGTCTAAAAGAATACACATCCACCAATCCAGCTCTGCAAAAGATGCTAAAGGGAATGCTCTAAGGAAAGGAAGGAAAAGAGAGACAGGGAGGAGCATATGTAAAAAAATGACAATGAATAAATACCTATCCATAATAACTTTAAATGTAAATGGATTAAATGCTCCAATCAAAAGACACAGAATAGCTGAATGGATAAGAAAGCATGACCCACACATATGCTGCCTACAAGAGACCAACTTCAGGACAAAAGACCTACACAGACTGAAAGTGAAGGGCTGAAAACAAATTTTCCCACCAAATGGACAGAAAAAAAAAAAACAGGATAGCAATACTCATATCAGACAAAATAGACTTCCAAAAAGGAGCCATAAAGAGAGACCCAGAAAGTCACTTCATAGTACTCAAGGGAAGACTCCACCAGGAACACATAAACATTGTACATATATATGCATCCAATGTAAGAGCACCCAAATAAATAAAGAAAACCTCAGAGGACTTCAAGAAAGATATTGACAGCAAAACAATTACAGTAGGGAATTTCAAAAGCCCGCTGTCAAAAATGGACAGATCCTCCAAACAAAATATCAGCAAAGATGTTGTGACATTGAACAAAGCCCTAGATGAAATGGAATTACCTGATATATATAGAGCCCTTCATCCTAAAGAAACTAAATAAACATTTTTTTCAAATGCACATGGAACATTTTCAAAGATAGACCGCATGATAGGACACAAAACAAGTTTCAAGAAATGAAAGAAAATTGAAATGATACCAAGCATTTTCTTTGACCACAAGGGACTAAAACTAGAAACAAATCCCAAGGGAAAAAAAACCAAAACACTCAAAATCATGGAGATTGAATAGCATGCTATTAAACAATGAATGGGTCAAGAATAAAATTCGAAAAGAAATCAAGAAGTTTCTGAAAACAAACAAAATTGAACTCACCACAACAACCCAAAACTTATGGGACACAACAAAGGGAGTCCTGAGAGGGAAGTAAATAGCAATACAGGCCTACCTAAAAAAAGATAGAAACATTTCAAACAAACAACCTAAGCCTATGCCTACAAGAACTGGAAGAACAACAACAAAGACGGCCCAGAGCTAGTAGAAGGAAGGAAATAACCAAGATCAGAGCAGAATTAAATGACATAGAGACTAAAAGCACAATACTTAGGATCAATGTATCCAGGAGCTGGTTTTTTGAAAAGATAAACAAAATTGGCAAGCCTTTAAGCAGGCTCATCAAGAAAAAAAGAGAGAGGACCCAAATAAACACAATAAGAAGTGAAAGAGGAGAGATTACAACTGACACCACAGAAATACAAAGTCTTGTAAGGAAATTACTATGAGGAGCTGTATGCAGAGAAATGTGAAAACCTAGGTGAAATGTACAAATTTCTCGAAAATTATAATCTTCCAAAACTCAATGAAGAAGAAGCAGAAACCCTGAGCAGACCAATAACAGCAGATGAAATTGAAGCAGTAATCAAAAAACTCCTGACACACAAAAGCCCTAGACCAGATGGTTTCACAGGAGAATTCTATAGAGCATTTAAGGAAGAGCTAACCCCTATCCTTTACAGATTATTCCAAAAATTCAAAGTGCTGGAAGACTCCCAAACTCTTTTTATGTAGCCAGCATCAGCCTAATCCAAAAAGAAGATAAAGAAACAACAAAGCAAAAAAATTTCAGGCCAACATCGCTGAAGAATATAGACACTAAAATCCTCAACAAAGTATTGGCAAACCGCATCCAATAATACATTAAAAAATTATACACTATGATCAAGTGGGATTCAAACCAGGGATGCAAGGATGGTTCAACATTCGCAAATCAGCATGTGATACATCACATAAACAAAAACAAAGACAAAAATCACATGATCATATCAAGATGCAGAAAAAGCATTTGATAAGGTGCAGCACCCATTTATGATGAAAACACTGAGGAAGGTTGGAATAAAGGGAACACTTCTCAACATAATAAAGGCCATATATGAGAGACCTACAACCAACATCATACTCAATGGACAAAAACTAAAAGCTTTTCCACTAAGATCAGGAACAAGACAAGGTTGTTCACTTTTACCACTTCCATTCAACATAGTATTGGAAGTCCTAGCCACAGCAATCAGACAAGAAAAGGCAATAAAAGGCATCCAAATCGAAAAAGAGGAAACAAAACTGTCATTATTTGCAGATGACATGATAGTGTACATAGAAAATCCTGTACACTTCACCCCAAAACTGCTCAACCTGATAAATGAATTTGGCAAAACAGTGGGATAAAAGTCAATATCTAGAAATCAAAGGCATTTTTGTATATCAATAATGAAAGAGCACAAGCAGAAATCAAGAAAAAATCCCATTTGATATAGCAAAAAGAAAAATAAAATACCTAGAAATAAACCTAACCAAAGAGGTAAAAAACCTGTATGCAGAAAATTACACAACACTGAGGAAAGAAATCAAGGAAGACACAAACAAATTCAAACATATACCGTTTTCATGGACTGGAAAAATTAACGTCATCAAAAGGTTCATATTACCCAAAGCAATTTACAAATTCAGTGCAATACCTATTAAAGTACCAATGGCTTATTTCATAGACATAGAGCAAACATTTCAAAAATTTATATGGTACCATAAATGACCCTGAATAGCTGCTGCACTTTTGAAAAAGAAGAGGAAGGTACAAGTGATCACAATACCTGATACAAAACTGTATTATAAGGCCACTCTAATCAAAACTGCCTGGTACTGGCATAAAAACCCAGCACATAGACCATTGGAACAGAATAGAGAACCCAGAAATAAACCCAAGTCTCTATGGTCAATTAATATTCAACAAAGGGGGCAGCAACATAAAATGGAATAAAGATAACCTCTTCAACAAATGGTGTTGGGAGAACTGAACACTATGTGCAAAAAATGAAACTCAAGCACCCACTTATGCCATACATAAAAATAAATTCGAGGTGGAATAAAGACTTAAATATAAGGCAGAATACCATTAAAATCATAGAGAAGAACTTAGGCAGGAAAATCTCAGATATCATGCAGCAACATGTTTACCGTTTTGTCTCCTAGAATAAGGGATATAAAGGAAAAAATAAACAAATGAGATCTCACCAAAATAAAAAACTTCTGTGCAGCCAAAGAAAACAGCATTAAAATAAAAAGAGAATCAATGATATGGGAAAACATATTTGCCAATGATACCTCAGACAAGGGTTTTAATCTCCAAAATATACAGAGAACTTACATGACTCCACTCCAAGAATATAAGCAACCTAATTATCAAATGGGAAGAGGGCTTTGACAGACTTTTCTCCAAGGAGGACATACAGAGTATTCAGAAACACATGAAAAGATGCTCAATATTACTAGCCATCAGAGAAATGCAAATTAAAACCACAATGAGATACCACTTTACACTGGTCAGAATGGCCATCATAAACAAAGCAACAAACAACAAGTGTTGGAGAGCTTGTGGATAAAAGGGGACCCTAGTTCACTTCTGGTAGGATTGCAGACTGGTACAACCACTATGGAAAACAGTATGGAATTTTCTCAGAAAACTAAAAACGGAACTTCCTTTTGACCCAGCAATTGCACTGCTAGGATTATATCCTAAGGACCCTGAAACACCACTCCAAAATAACCTATGCACCCCAATGTTCATAACAGCACAATTTACAATAGCCAAGTGTTGCAAGCAGCCTAGATTCCCATCAGTAAATGAATGGATCAAAAAACTATGCTACATTTACACAATGGTATTCTATGCAGCAGAAGGAAAGAAGAAGCTCCTACCCTTTGCAACAGCATGGATGGAACTGGAAAGCATTATGCTAAGTGAAATAAGCCAAGCAGTAAAAGACAAATACCATATGATCTCACCTTTAACAGGAACCTAAGCAACAAAACAAACAAGCAAAATATAACCAAAGACATTGGAATAGAAAACAGGCTGACAGTACCCAGAGGGGAGGGAATTTCAGGGAGAAAAGGGAAGAGATTACAGGAACAAGTATAAAGGACACATGGACAAAAACTAAGGGGGATGGAAATGGAAGGGAGGTGGGGAGCACTGGGGGGATGTGGACTGGGATGGGAGTAAAGGACAGAAAACCATACTTGAACAACAATTAAAATAAAATTTTTAAAAAGAAAACAATAATTCTCAATAAAAAGCCTCAAATTATTTTTAACAACAAAAAAAAAGAATAAAATGCCTGGAAATAAATCTAAACAAGTATGTAAAAGACCTGTACTAGGTAAATTATAAGATAAAAGAGAAAGAAATTGAAGAAGATACAAGTAAGTGAAAGCACATAACTGTGTTCATGGATAGGAAGAATTAATATCATTAAAATGCTCATGGTACCCAAAGCAATCTATAGATTCAACACAATTCTTATCAAGTGTCCAATAACATATTTCACAGAAGTAGAACAAATGTTTCAAAAATTCATATTTAAGACATCCCCAAATGTAGTCATATTGTGGATCTGAGTTTCAACATACAAATATTGAATGGCACGATTCAATCTATAGGAGAAGTGAAGATTTCTACAATTCATTCCAATTTGTAAAATGATGACATCACTAAACTGTGATACATTATAATATAATATCTAGAGTAACCAATTAAAAAGTTATAAAAAGAGAAGACCTCTAGCCAAGATGGAGGCATAAGTAGATACACTTTGCCTCCACACAGAACCAAAAGAAGGACAACAACAACAACAACAACAACAAAAAACCAGAACTGTCAGAAAATCAAACTCTATGGAAGTTCAACAACCAAAGTGTTGAAGAAGAAACATTCATCCAGACTGGTAGGAGACTGAGGGATGGGCAGCCAGGGTGAAGAGGACTCACAGAAAGGTGGAGGCTAGAGAACTGTGCAAGGCAATGACTGGCATAGAAGGCAGTCTCATTTTGCATGCTGATAAACCGGGAGGAAAAACTGGGGAGTGAGAGAGATCACACAACCCAGGGATCCAGTGAAGGGAAATAAAGCCTCATACTGAAAAAACTGGTGGGGGTTGAGAAGGCAAGAGAAACTCCCAGCCTCATAGGAGAGTTCATTAGAGAGACCCACAGAGTCCTAGAACATACACAAACCCACCCACCCGGAAATCAGCACCAGAAGAACCCAATTTGCTTGTGGGTAGTGGTGGAAGTCACTGAAAGGTGTACAGAGAGCTGAGCAAGTGACATTGCTCCCTCTCAGACCACTCCCCTACATACAGAACCACAATGCAGCACATAGGCTGCCCCACCTTGGTGAATACCTAAGGCTCCACCCCTTACTAGGTGACAAGCACACTGAGAAAAAAAATAAATAAGACCCAAGTGAAAGAACAGATCAAAGCTCCAGAAAAAAATACAACTAAGTGATGAAGAGATAGCCAACCTATCAGATGCAGAGTTCAAAATGCTGGTAATTAGGATGCTTACAGAATTGGTTGAGTATGTTGCAAAATAGAGGAAAAAGTGAAGGCTATACAAAGTGAAATAAAGGGAACCAACAGTGAAGGCAAGGAAACCAGTATTCAAATCAGTGGTTTGTAACAGAAGGAAGAAATACACATTTGGCCAGAATAGAATGATGAAACAAGAACTCAAAAAATGAGGAGCGGCTCAGTAACCTCTGGGACAATTTTAAATTTTCCAACATCTGAATAATATGGGTGCCAGAAGGAGAACAAGAAGAGCAAGAAATTGAAAATCTGTTTGAAAACATAATGAAAGAGAACTTCCCTAATCTGGTGAAAGAAATAGACTTCCAGGAAATTCAGGAAACTCAAAGAGTCCCAAAGAATTTGGACCCAAGGAAGCACACACCAGGGCACATCATAATTATATTACCCAAAATTAAAGATAAGGAGAGAATCTTAAAAGCAGCAAGAGAAAAGGAGACAGTTACCTACAAAGGAGTTCCCATAAGACTATCAGCTGACTTCTCAAAAGAAAACTTGCAGACAAGAAGAGGCTTGAAAGAAGTGTTCAGAGTCATAAAAGGCAAGGATCTCCATCCAAGATTGCTCTATTCAGCAAAGCTATCATTTAGAATGGAAGGGCAGATAAAGTGCTTCCCAGATAAGATCAAGTTAAAGGAGTTCATCATCACCAAGTCCTTCTTATAAGAAATGTTAAAGGGATTTATCGAAGAAAAAGAAGATAAAAAATATGAACAGTAAAATGACAACAAACTCTCAATAATCAACAACCAAACCTAAAAAAACAAAAATGAAAATGAACTAAGCAAACAGCTATAGCAGGAACAGATTCACAGAAATAGAGATCACATTGGGGGTTATAAGCAAAGATGGGGAGGGGGATATGGAGGAAAAGGTAAAGGAAATAAGTAGCATAAATAATAGGTACACAATAGTTAGTGGAAGGTTAAGAATAGTATGGGAAATGGAGAAGCCAAGAACTTATATATATGACCCATGGACATGAACTAAGGTGAAGGAATGATGGTGGGAGGTGGCAACAGGGAGCAGGGGAAGAAAGGGAAGAAGAAAAAGGGGACAACCATAATAGCATAATCAATAAAATATATTTTAAAAAACTGTAAAAAAGGATTTAAATAAATAAGTAAATGAAAATCACACCAAAAAATGTTATACAAAGAGACATACATGAAAACAATAAATAAATGAAAATAGGATTCGAAAACATGTATAAGTAAACCAAAAAATGTCAGGAAAAAGAAGGAAAACCAAACATCCATATTTCCATATGAGGCCCTGCAAAGCAACAGTGATCCGGGAAAGAACAAATTTGGAGGAATCACACTATCTAATATCAAACTATATATGGAGTCATTGTAATCAAACCAGCATGGCTTGGCATAAAAGCAGACACATAGATCAATGGAACAGAATAAAGAGCCCAGAAATAAACCCACACCTTTATAGTAAATTAATGTTCAAGAGAGGAAGAAAGCACAATGAACCAGAGATAGTTTATTCAATAAATGGTATTGAGAAAATTGAACAGATACATACATAAAAATAAAACTAGAGCACCTTCTTATACCATACACAAGAAAAAATTCAAAATGGATTAAAGACAAATACTAAACCAGAAACTTTGACCACATAAATCCTAGAAGAAAACATAAGCGGTAAAATGTCAGACATTGCTCTTAACTATATGTTATTGGATATATCTCCCCTAGTAAGGGAAACAAAAAATAAATAAATAAACAACTTCCGGCCAAGATGGAGGTGTAGGTGGAAACACCGTACCTCCTCTCACAACCAAGATTAAGGACAACAAATATTTATAAACAATAACACAACCAGAGCACAGAAAATTGAACTACGGAAGTCCGGCAACCATTCAACCAGACCAGTAAGAGGGGCAGAGTTGGCAGCCGGTGGAGAGGGAAAGCGGCAGGAAAATGTGGTGGCTGCCAGGCTTGGGAGCGCTGGGCAACGTAGGTGGCATGGAGCTTGCAGACCCCAGATGCGGGGAGGAGACAAGCAGAACACGCAAGGCAAGCAGGGCAGTTGGCCAACCATGGACACACATTTGCGTGCAGATAAACTAGGCAAGAGTGGGCAGTAAGATGGACCGTACAGCCCAGAGTCTCAGTGACAGGCAATAAAGCCTAAAAATACCAATTGAAAAGGTGCCAGGAGAGGCTCCCAGCCTCACAGGAGAGGTCGCCGGGGAGACCCGCAAGGTCCCGGAGAGTGCATAGGCCTGCTTACCTGGGAACCAGTGCCGGGGGGTCCCAGTTTGCTTGTGGGAGGCAGCAGAGGGGACACAAATTTGAGAGAGCACGGAGCAGGCGCCATTGTTCCCTCTCTGACCCCGCCCCCACAGACAGCGTCACAACCCTGCAACTAGGCTGCCCCGCCCTGGTGAACACCTAAGGCTCTGCCGCTTATATGTAATAGGCTCCACCTGACCAAAAATGACTCAAACAGAAGAAAAGCTCAGAGCCCCAGAGCCAATACTTTTAAGCAGGCAAGAGATAGCCAAGCTATCAGATGCACAGTTCAAAGCACTGGTAATCAGGATGCTCACAGAACTGGTTGATTTTGGTCACAAATTAGATGAACAAATGAAGGTGTTCATAAGTGAAATGATGGAAAATGCACAGGGAACCAGTAGTGATGGGAAGAAAACTGGGACTCAAATCAATGGGGTGGACCAGAAGGAAGAAAAAAACAACCAAGCAGAAAAGAATGAACAAACAAGAATTCAAAAAAATGAGGAGAGGCTTAGGAACCTCCAGGACATCTTTAAACATTCCAACATCTGAATTATAGGAGTACCAGAAGAGGAAGAGGAAGATCAACAAGTGGAAAACTTATTTGAACAAATAGTAAGGAAAACTTCCCCAATCTGGCAAAGGAAATAGACTTCCAGGAAGTCCAAGAAGCTCAGAGAGTTCCAAAAAAGTTGGATCCAAGGAGGAACATACCAAGGCACATCATAGTTACATTAGCCAAGATTAAAATGAAGGAGAGAATTCTAGAAGCAGCAAGAGATAAGGGGATGGTTACCTACAAAGGAGTTCCCATCAGACTGTCAGCTGATTTCTCAAAAGAGACCTTACAGGCAAGAAGAGGCTGGAAAGAAGTATTCCAAGTGATGAAACACAAGGACCTACATCCAAGACTGCTCTATCCAGCAAAACTTTCATTCAGAATGGAAAGGCAGATAAAGTGCTTCTCAGATAAGGTCAAGTTTAAGGATTTCATCATCACCAAGCCCTTATTTCATGAAATGTTAAAGGGACTTATCTAAGAAAAA
>PVKM010026495.1:0-19310 GCA_004027735.1 Carollia perspicillata | reverse complement strand
AGAAACAATGTCAGTATTGCTAAAGTGACATGGTATACATAAATCTTGAGATTTGTGGGAGACTAAAGATATTTCTTAAAATCTTAGAATATTGGAAATACACAAGAGGGATTTAATTTGTTCTCTATAGAGACTATAGTACAATAACAACTAATGCTTTAAAGCTATATGGTAAGAGTGATATGATGATTATAAGGAAGAACTTTCTAATGATAGGTCTGTTGAAACCTACAATGAGCTACTCCAGAAGGTTGTAAAATTACAGTTAGTGGAAGTAGCCAAACATAGTCTGGGTAAGCCCTTGCTAAAGATGTAATTTGAGGCTGAGTACTTTTTTAAGATCCTGTCAGCCCTGAGAAATGCTTCTATAACTAAGAAAATACTGTATAGTGTCTAAGCACTGCACTATTTCAAAGTTGACAGACAGCAACATAAGCTGGAATGAATGAAAGATTTGACCAAGTCACTGAAGGACATGTAGGCCTTGAATGAACAAAGAATAAGTGGGCATAGTTACTTCTGAAATATAATGTACGTGTATGTGGGTGGTATAAGAACCTAATGAGGAAGATCTTATTGGAGTGGGATGTCCAAATGGGAAGTAGAAATGAATATAGTTTATGACAGGTTAGGCCTGTGCTGTGATATGCAGGCAAAAGCAGGAAGGAAGCTACTATTAGCAGTACAGGCAGCGAGTAACGAAGGCCTTCAATTGGACAGTGTCGAAGGAGATGGAAAATTTGTAGGTAGAGAAGGAGAGGGGCAGATGAAAGAAGGCATTGGAGTTTTAGGTCTCCTTGGTACTGGTTGGAAGAACTTGGGAATATGTGAGAAAGACATAATAAAAACAGCTCTCTTTCCGAATGTCCTCAATAGTTTATTTTTTACAGCCAGCCAATGAGTTTGATTTCTCATTTTACTCTCTTGGAATTCATTTGTCTATTAGATCCACTGGTTTACATTCTTCTTCCCTACATTCATAATTGCACAGAAGTTATCCTAAATGCGAGTGAAAAATGAGGAGACATTTCCAGCCCTTTGGGTTCTTTTAAACCTTAGTAGAAGTTTAACAAGGCAGTCCGAAGCTCTGGCCCGATAAACCTCAAGGTTGTCCTGGTGCCACTTAGGAGAATCCATTTATGGACTGGCTTGTGATGCTTTTGGCTGTGGCCTCTGTGGCCCCTGTGGCTCAGGGAACAGGGGTCACGTCCGAGACCAGTGTTAGCCATGTCTGGTGTGCTTTCCTGACATGTAGACTGTTCTAGACTTCAACTGGCAGATGAACACTAGCCTGCTATTTAACTCTAATTTTCTCTGTTTATCCTTCATTTAAGCACTAGTGATTTTTTCTGTGTGTATGCTAATTTACAATTAATTCTGCTCCACTTAAGAGACCATGTTCTATTTGGTAGCTAATTGCTATTACTCTTGTCAGTCTTGCTGTTTCCCCAGGACATTGGTTTATTTCAGCTCATGGCATTATATTTTTCCTTGATGGCTTTCTATAAAGACTTATGGTCATTGATCTTAAAGTAAAATTATCAACCACGGATCACAGATTTTAATGTTATTTTCTTTAACTTTCAACATTTTGGGTGTGTATGCATGTAACAATGACCATCAGAAATTTTAAACATATTTAATTAATGGGATTATTAAATGTTTCTCAGATTGGCTTTATGTGGCTTTCTACTATAAAGAGTTCAGTCCTTAAAGATATAGTGCATTCTTTTTCCTTCAATAATTAATAAACTCTAAGTTCATAGTCTACAGATTACATAATCGATTATAAATTAGTAATGTATGGAATATTCTTCTTCCTTTTCTATCCCTGGAGTATTCTGTAAAACTAGGCAGTCATAAAAGCCCAAGGATTCCTTCTTACTGATATGCATAAATTACAATTTACTACTTTCCCTGTGCAAAACAGTGCCCTCTCCTACAGCTCCTCACGCTGCCCCTTCAGCGTGCTTTCAGGGTGTTGGTCACGTCCCGCACTTGCACTTTGCACTTTGCACTCTGCACTCTGCACTTTCCACTGAGCTCCTGTGATCAGTATAACTGCATGGGGGCTCTGGCAGTGGGCCAGGTTCCTTCTTCATGAAAGGGGTTTAATATAAAGATGTCATATTTATAACATCACTTTATTATGAAATACAACAGATACAGAAAACACCACAAGATTAAACCTGTGATTCGATGAATTTTTGTAAGGTACAGCGCACACAGGTCAGGAAGGAGACTCAGCCCGCCCTCTGAGAGGCTCTTTCCAAGTGCTGCATCCCAGTCATGACCAACTCCTCTCCCAGCCCCTACAAATAACTGTTATTGTGAATTTTAACCCTCACTTCCCTTAATTTTTTAAAAATATCTGTGACAAAGACCTTGGGGGTCTTAAAACATGACTGCCTTTATTTGGGAGGGACGACTGTAATGAGAATTGTGAAGCTAGTCAGTGGTCAGTTGAGGACTAGATCCTAGGAAAGGGTCATCCCAACTAGGCAAGGGTCAGCCTACTACCCATGCTCTCTGCGTGACCCCTCACATGGGTCACCTGCTCCCAATACTGCGAAGGTAACTGTGCTTCTTAGGCTAAAACTTCTTTCCTTGTTTAATAGCTGACTTTATTTTTTGTCCCTTATGATCCTGAGTCTAGTAATTTGCTGTCCCCAGCACATTTCTATCCTGCTTTGTATCAGACTTATAGTGATTGTCACCTTTCTTTGTGTGTGTCAGATATCATTCACCCCATTCAATCCTTTCATTGCCACATAGTAAATGCATTGGTGAACGTCCTGTTAGCAGTTTAGTGTAATTATTCATAGAGGAACACCATTTTCTTGTTTAGTGTGGTTCTACTGGAAAAAAATACAATTGCTAACAGGTAGAAATGAGTGCTTTTCTCCAAGAAACAACAGAAGGTTTCTAATCTTTACGTTTGCCATGATACTATTTCATGTTTCTAAAGTACTTCAGCTTCATTATTTGATGATGATGATGGTGGTGATGATAGCTGTGTCATCCCTGTAATACAGACAAAAAAAATTCACCTGACAGACAAGCCTGGGAGGGAACCCATATGTCCTTGGGATTAATTTGGCTAGATTATTATATGATTCACTTCAATCTCAGTTAATTATGTGTTCAGATTTACTTTGGGGTTAGTTTTGGAAAGGAATGACAAGTACTGACAAATCATGTGCCCTCCACTTAGTGCTATTAGGCAGGAACCTACATACCAATCGTAGAAAAACAGTCTCTTTCCCGTCTCTCCAGCCCTAAGAGGACAAAGAAGTCATAGATCATTATGTATTCAGGAAAAGCAGTAAAATATAAATAAAACAATAAACAATTTTATTTTTTCTTCAAGTCAGTAGAGTGAAATACTCTTTGGAAGTGTTCTAAGTGCCACATTATTTAATTTAAAATTAAATTTTATTAATTTATTTCTCAACCTTTGCAAAGAGAAGATGAAATAAACTGTACCAAATTCTAACTGTACTGTATTACCTTTTAGAATTTCATGTTGAGAGTGATAGAAAATGATTACTTTATGCCACTTAACAGTCCAGAAAAGAAGGGGGTTCTAGGAATTGTTGACAACATTTCAGACCGTCATTGGACAGAATCGGGGTGCACATCCATTTTTAGACCTGTCACTGCTAATGAGAATAGACCACTGTGATTGTTTTCAACCAATGTGCCTGGGGCTATAATACCTCAATACATAACCTAGGGATCTTGTTAAAATGCAGATTTGGATTTAGGAGATCTAGAGGGACCTATAGAATTTGTAATAATCTGAGAGGAGATCCAGGTGCTACTGGTCTGTAGACCACATTGTGAGTAGCAAAGGGTTGGGTTAATAACCTTGTTACTATAGATGTTGGGAATTAACCAACATCACCACTAAACTGCTTTATGCCAGCTATTGGACTAGTCTAATAAACACCGCATGCATCCTGCATGATGAAGCTTAGTTGGTTTAACACAGAGTTGATAATACTTAGGGAATACAAGGACTTGCCAGGGACATTTGGTAAGAGAGAAGTCTGTACAACCTACACTGTAGACAAAGTATACAAGAAAGCATGGCAAGGATCTGGGGATGGGGAAGAGGAATAGAAAAAGAAAGTGGTAAGTTGTAATCTGCAGATCATGCAATTTTTAAAAAATTTATTTTTCAGCATTTCTCAGAGTTAGGGTTATTTGGAATAGAAAAATCATACAAAATCTCAAAGCAGGGTAAGGAACCTGGAATTGAAAAATAAATAAATGAAGGCAGAAAACCGTATGCAGCCATTGCTGCATAAGAAAAGTTTTCCATGAGCTGTTACTGCCTTCTTCATAGCCCTGCCCACTCTACTAAAATGACAGCTTGTAGTAAGGCAAAGGCCTATTATTTTGGATTACAAAAGAAAAAGTTATCATTATGTTTTCCTTCTTTGCATGTCATCAACTGCTATATTTAACTGTAATGCACACTGGAAGTTGAGTGAATAAAACAATGTCTGATATATAGTAGATTATGTTTTCTCATGGATACAATGCATTAATTAAGGCTCAACAACAAATAATGAATTTGTTGGGCTAGACATAAACCAATAAAAACAACAGCTTTGGTTCAGTGTAAAAGAAATAGTGCTGGATTTTGTGTCATCAAACCTGGTAAAAGTTTGTGGGAACTACATAGACATTTTCCACTAATTTAGCCACAAGCATAATTTATCACAGATATTGGTTGCTAAGATGCTTTAGATGTATGGAAATGCTAAGAACCTGTTTTTTTAAAGATTGGTTTCTGTTTGCAGAGACGAAATGGAGAGGATATACCAGTAGCCCAGACTAAGAACATCAATCACAGAAGATTTGCTGCTTCCTTTAGATTGCAAGAAGTGACAAAAACTGATCAGGATTTGTATCGCTGCGTAACTCAGTCAGAACTAGGTTCTGGTGTGTCCAATTTTGCTCAACTTATTGTGAGAGGTAAGGTAAAATGTTTTCACTGTATGAGATTGCATGGTTTTATTAGGACAAAAGTGACATTATAAATATTTGGATTGATTTTGAAACCTAGTTCTCTTCATCTCAAGTTACTATAAAATTATATTATCATAGAAGTTCTGATAATATCTTAAGATAAAATTAAGACTGTCGTTCTACAGTTTGTCAAACAAGTTTTCATCAAGTGTTTTCTTTTCATCGAATGGAGTCTCCTTTAAAATGCTCTAATAGGGCTAGCCATATAAAACATTTTATTCTATATTGCCATCATCTGGTTTGCATTTAACTTTAGATCCATGTTTCCTTTTCTTCTTGCAGTTTCATAGACTTCTGTTCTTATTTATTTATGTACTTATTTATGTATTTATTATTATGATATGTATTTATTATTGTTGTTCAAGTACAGTCGTCTCCATTCCCCCCGCACTCCTCCCTGTCCCACCCTTCCCCACCTCCCACCTGCGATCCTACCCACCTTTGGCTTTGTCCATGGGTCCTTTGTACATGTTCCTTGAAGACCCCCTTATTTCCTTATTATCCCCCTCCCCTCACCCTTCCAGTTGCTATGAGTTTGTTCTTTATTTCAAAGTCTCTGGTTATATTTTGCTTGCTTGTTTGTTTTGTTGATTAGGTTCCACTTATAGGTGAGATCATATGGTATTTGTCTTTCATTGTCTGACTTATTTTACTTAGCATAAAGCTCTCCAGATCCATCCATGCTGTCGTAAAGAGTAGGAGCTCCTTCTTTCTTTCTTCTGGGTGGTATTCCATTGTGTAAATGTGCGACAGTTTTTTGATCCACTCATTTAGTGATGGGGGTGGATCATATTTCCTTTTTTAAACAGTTACATGGATACTACATTTGTTCTTCAAAATATTGTGGCAATGAGGTCAACCTCAAACTTTCTATCCTATGTAGACCTGTAAATTTTAATGATATCAAAACACAATGCTCAATGCTCACTAATTCCAGACTCCTATAGTCTCAGAGAGTTGGACTTGATAAGAGGTCCTCATTAATATTCTTGAATACCAATGTTGCTAGGGAAATTTTGAGGAATTATGACAAATGAGTACATATCAGATGTGAATACTGGAGAAATGACTACAAGTACTAATGTGTTATCACATTCATTCAAAATTTACTGAGTCCATTTTATTCTACACAATGTTCTAGGCTGTGGAGCTAGAATTGTAAACAAAATACAAAGTCCATGCCCATATGAAACTTACCATTGAGTTATGTTAGGTACATTATATAAAAAGGTATCAGAAGAGTAGTATCATGGTATGTGCTACAAAGAAAAATAAAGTCATAAAATGACAAGGATTTATATTTTAGTTAAGGAGATCTGGAAGACCTCTGAGAGAGGAGACAATGCAGTTAAAACTGTAAAAAATGAGGATGTCTCTCATGTGAAACTTTAGAGGTAATTCAGCTTCGTTCAAGCATCAATCAATAATGATGTAAAGGAAAATAATTGTAGATTATGTAAGTCATTTCAGGGAGAAGTTTGCCAGATTCTAATGCAATATCCAAACTGGACTGAGATTTATCAGAGGCACCGGGGAAGGCCCTTGTAAGGAAGTTTTCTTTGAAATTGGATCTGAAGGTTGAGAAAAAGCTGCTCTAGTAAGGGGTGTGGCTGTGGGGACAGGGTTAAGGGAAAGGAGTGTCCTCAGTCAGACAGCAAGGCATGTGTCAAAACCCCAGGGCTGGAAGGAGAATGAGATACATCCATATTCAAGTTAATATATTTTATAATGTTTGACACCAAATGACTTTACATACATTATTTCATTTTAAAATTTACTTAATTTTAATGTCTTAACCTTTAGTACTTCTAGAAGGGAAAAAATGTGGTTCAGACTATTTCACGATTGCTGAGAGCCACAGCGATTTAATAATGGACCGGGGCAGAGTTTAACCCCATCTTTCCAGACTCCTGATGCTGGGCACATAGTCTCCCACCGCAGCTTTACCTAATATTTGCATTATAAATTAATGCTACTAGCCTCTTCTAATGCTTTTGACTTGGCAGATCCTATAGCTCAGTAATAAAAAACTTTATCCTTACACTGATATGACTCCTGTTTTCAGTGTAACTCCTCTCGTGTCTGCAGAGTCAACTCAAATCACCTGCTTGACATTTATGAAATCACAACTCCAATTAATTGAATAAGAAAATCTGATAATTTTCAACTCCAGGGTTTAGGTAGAAAATGTAGAAAAAGGTTTATCTTCTGCTCATGCATGCTTGTGTATTCATCTTTGTTGAGCTTCATTCCAGCACCTGTCTCACCTAAGCATACTCTTTCTTTTCCTTTTTACTGTTGACACTGATCCAGAAGTCCCCATCCCCCACCCTTTGCCTGCCTCCACCCATCCCTGCTCTCTCCTTCCCTCTGGCCATCACCACACTGTTGTCTCAGTGTTTAATATGCTGGAGATGTGGGAAGGGGTGTGTGTTCTTGTTTCAGTATTCTCATTATAACCACATGGCACTATATGTTCATGCACTAAGCAGCCACTGAAGGAGATGATGGTTTTTAATAGTGCAGATAGAGTGCTCTTGAATACCTTACTCTTATACACACATGTAATTGTTTTTTGAAGAAATGATTCTATAATGTATTAAACAACTTATAGAAGGCAGAGATTATAATTTTTATCCAGGAGCACCCTTTATCGATATAATTTCTTTTTTTATATGCTGTTTATTTTTATAGATTTATTTTGTCATTACTAGATCTCCCTTGTTTATCTAAATCAACAGGTAGATTTTACATTTTTTTAAAAAACCTGGAACTACCTTGTTGTTATTTGAAGATTGTTACTTGTGGGATTAATGTTTTTTTCTATAAAATTTATAAGTGGATCCCTGGCTGATATGGCTCAGTGGATTGAGTGCCGACCTGTGAACCAAAGGGTCTCTGGTTTGATTTCCAGTCCAGGCACATGCCTGGGTTGCGGGCCAGGTCCCAAGTAGGGGGCACACATACATGAGAAGCAACCACAAACTGATGTTTCTCTCCCTCTCTTTCTCCTTCCTTGCCCCTCTAAAAAATAAATTTAAAAAATGTAAAAGTAATTTATAAGTGGAGAATTTTGATTATCATAGAACATTTTGGCTTTTTTCCTTTATTTTTATTTTTGTAAAGAAAGTTCTACCATTTAACATATATTTTACTTAGGCTTTATATTTTACCTGTTGGGTTAAAATATGACGGTGCTTTGGGTGTGCTGTCCAGAATCTGCTAGCAGTTTAGAAACACATTTTGATGGTTTTGGCAGTTTTATTTTTCTGTTCAACATATTTTATTTTGTCATATATCTTATATTTACAGGTGATACTTTGCTTGCTGTTGTATTTGGAAACTAATATACAACAATAAATTTTCTTGTTTGTCCAGATAAACACCAAATAAATATTGCTAGCCCACACACCCTTCAGGGGTCAGCTGTCCTGGTGTTGAAATAATGCTGAGAATTTACTATGGTGGCTAGTCCTGTAGCTCATTGGCACTTTCAAAACTGACATCCTGTTACAAAGATAAAAAGGATGGTAATTTTAAGGGAAATTTTGGGAGCAGTGATATGAATAGTCTTTAATAAGAGCTGGCATTGGATTGCCTGTTGTCAAAGATGACCCAAGGGCAAGAGTTTATTAGTGCATTTTCTCCTAAACTGAAGTGACAGGGCATGCTTAAGGCTTTTTTGTTGCTGTTTGTTACAAATGAAAATTTTACTGCAAAACTCTCATGTTGAAGAGTATTGATCTGTGTTCCCACAACTAGAGGAAGAAAAAAAAAGTATACTGAAATGGAATGTACCTTGCCATGACTTCAGCATTGCTGCTTCCAGGTCGCTGTGAGTTATGTATAATGTCTCCAGCTCGTGGAAGCCGATCTTTATTGACAAAGAAGTTTTTACAGAGATGAGATGAAGAGCAGATGCTTTTGCTCGATGTTCCTAGAAAATCGAAGTGTGAAAATGTGAAATACAGGTCGAAATGCTGTTTGCAAGCTTTAAACCCTAAGCACCGACGTTATAGTCTAAGTTATGCTATGGATTCTCATTTTCTACCTCACTTGGACGCCTCTCTTTTCCTTTTCAACCGTCTGAATTAAAGACCCACTTGCATTTCTAACCAACTGAACCACAATAAGCTTCTATAAAATTCTCTGATTGCTACAATAGACAGTTTTTATTTCCGTTGGTTAGTTATGCTTTATATCTATTATGTTTATCTGGAAAATTCTAATTACATTGTAGGTCATTTAATGTCAAAGGCACAGGTTTTTTGTTTGGCTTTGTTGCTGGTTTGATTTTTAAGTTTTAGTGGCTGCTATTAGCCATTATCAAGATGCTCTGTACATAAGTATCGTTAATATTTTTTATGTATTTTAATAAGTATCCATGACCTTTAGCTGTAAAGTAAATGCCACTTCATTTATCCAGCCTAACTCAGTGTGGCTGGATCTGTAAAACATGTTTGGTGTTTAAGATAATGAAGAATTGAATTGTTGTTGACACACACCTTTGTAAGGCAATGCCAAATGGCTGGAAAAAAATAAGGGTGTTTACTGATTTTTGTAACTGGGAAGTGCAGGGATAGGCTTCAGTGCTGGTTCATCTAGTCATGAAAGAGCTAGATTCTTTCCAATTCTTTGCTCAGAAGTCCATGGTTTTGCCTTCTTTCCTAAGCCAGGGTTATGGTCATAGGGTAGCAATATGGATATAATTCCTTGGTCACATCCACTTAGATTTAGAGAAGTTATTACTGCCCATGAGTTTCAAAACATTGCATGGTTGCGTATTTAGTGACAACTAGAATGTGCTGTAGAGAATTTTTATACATGGGACGTAAGGGCATAAGTTTATGATGTTATTTAGAGGGTGTTATTAAGTCTTGTCAGGTAAGATAGGAACTGAGCAAGTACTTCATAAGAAGGTACAACTTAACCTGGAAAGACACACAGAGTTCGGAATTTGGCGATGTGGGAGAAGGGTGTTACTATAAGTCAGGTAACAGTGTGGAGTGGGATCATGGCATATTTGATAAAAGACGAGGGGTAATGGATTGAGTTGCCTGAATGGTGCCAGTTACTCACTACACATGTATGTGAAATAGGAAAGAAGTCCAGACTAACACTGGTTTTGCATTTGAACATTTTAGTATGTGTTCTTACTGTAATTATTTATAGTTTACGTTCCATCAGAGCCTATCTAGTTCATTGTTGTTGGCTTCATCACCTAGTAAAACTTTACATAAAGACATTGATGCTTTTCACCCTGGCTGGTGTGGCTCAGTGGATTGACCATGGGCTGCAAACCAAAGGGTCACTGGTTTGATTCCCAGTCAGGGCACATGCCAAGGGTTGTGGGCCAGGTTCCCAGTAGGGAGAGTGGGAGAGGCAACCACACATTGATATTTCTCTCCCTTTCTTTTTCCCTCCCTTCCCCTCTCTCTAAAATAAATAATAAAATCTTAAAAATAAAAGACACTGATGCTTTTCTAAAAATTAATAAAATTGTCTAGTTGAAGGCAGAGCAGTGGGACTGACCCTAAAATAGATGTAGGGAATGGATGATGAACCACACATACCCTTGTCATCTACAGATGGAGTGAGGATTGCTGGTGTACAGGAAAAGATAATAATTGTTTTCATGTATTCTCTTTCATTTTTAGTATGAACTAGAAAGGGTTACTTGAATTTAGCATCAAAACTTGTTCCACCTGTAGAATAATTCTGATTTAATCACTATGTTATATTCTAGTCTTTCTGTATGTATTAGTTAAAAATTTGGTCTGAATACTTGATTTTCATAATTTTAAATTAGAGGTAAGGACATATAGGAAGTGGTAAAGATGACATACTTTACTAATACTTTTGCTAGTTAGTGGTTAAAGCTCATAGGATTTCTAGTTTGAGACCTTCAGCAGTCTGCCTAAAAACACACTCTGTGGATTTTCCACTCATTTTCGTAGCACAGCTGTTAGACTCATGAATCCACATAAAGATGCTTTTCCTTTACAGTGACTTGATAACTTTTCCTTGCCCATATTGTGAAAACTAGTCAATTCGACAGAAAATATGGTGTCATCTGGGAGAATTCTATTTAAACCCCTATGTTACAAAATCTGGGCCATTGGGAAAGTATAAGGACACATGTGTAAACCACACAGTGGTTTTCCCCAACTCCCCGCACACAATTAGACAAGCACCTGCTGTCGGTCAGGTGATATCAAACGTCTACAGTTTGGAGGAGACTCCAAGTGTCGCACATCTGACAATTTTACTTTTCTATCCTTGAGTATGATAAAAGAAACATTTGGAGTCTCCTCTCATTTCATTCATCATAACTACTTGTAATTCAGGTGACTCAGTGCAGAAAATGTCTGGTACATTTTTAAATTCTCAATGAGCAAAAGGATCCTAGAGGTCCTTATTTTAGACAGTGCATTATTACCGAAACTCTGTTGTATCCCCTTGTGTACCTCATCATTCCAAAGACTTTTTCCTAATATTTTTCCCTTCCTCTGAATTTCCTTATGCTGCTGTACATAAATGGTTGAGTGCAGCACTCGTTTAGCCCAAGTGGTTCTTTTCATGTTATGTATTCTCTGTTTGTTTCAAAAATAAAGATGTAGCAAGAGTTCTTTCCCGAAGGATATCTGATTGCATCTACGTAGACGATTCATGTGTAGACCTACATAATGTTTAGCATTTCAGGTGCTGGGCCATGCTGTTGGAGTGAATCTCTGGGGAGTTTGCTTTTGCTGGAGCTTTCTTAAGGATTTGAGAAGGATCTAAAAGGAAGGAGAATGATTTGCATGCTAAATAATTCTTTCTGTTGAAGTCTCAGGAATTTGATTTTGGAACACTGACACTAGGTCCTTACTTTCCTTCGGAATCTCTCAATTCTGTTCTCTTGGAGGTTGTGATAAATGGAATTTGGGTCCATTTCTTCCAAAAGACATATCAAATCCTCAAACTAACAGTGTTTTTGTAATTTATTTTTCCCTCCCTGTTTACTATTTTTTTCCCTTACCCCAATCCAATAAGGGAATGATGAACTTGATTTGCAACTTCATTAGAAAAATCAGCTAGCAGCCTTTACTGAATACTTAAAATGCCAAGTAATAGGCACTAGGAAATTGCAAAGAAAGGGCAGGCGTAGTCTCAGGTCTCAAGCAATTTATAACTTAATTATTGTATAGGAAAATGTAGAGTTATTGAATTTGCAGCACAGAGTTTTGACTTTGATTTTGGTAAATTTTTTAATTTCACAAAATAAAAATACCCACCAAAGGATCTATTCTATTAAAACCTTTTATTACGCATTCATTTCATGAATAATGTTATACTGTGGGATCATTATAGAATGTGAAACAGAAGTTCTATAACTAACTGAGCTCAGTCAGCGAGATAGAGAGGTAATTCACAGTGTTTACTCAGTGGTGCAATGAGTCAAGAGGACGGTCGGTATGCCTTGTGGAGGGACAGTATTTCATTAGTTGTAGTTCTTGAGTTTCTTCCACTCTCCTACCACTTCATCTTCTAAAGAGTCAATAATAGCATGCTTCCTTATTAGTGTATGACTGACAGATGGCTTTGATATTTGGCTTTTTGCAGTTAGCATACACCATTTGCCACATAGATGGCTACGTCTTTTTAAAAGCCTGCTAACCCACTTTCCACTTACTAGTAAAATATCATCGGGAACTTGACTTACTAAGAGTACAAACTAGAACTTACACAAAAGCCAGAAAACACTCACGAAGTGTTAGTTAGAAGTCAAGGGTAAACCAGTCAGAATCAACTTTTTCAACAATGTTTGTCGTATTACCACTGAAAGAACTGCCCCCCCCATCTTGGTTAATATAATTCATGCTATTTCCCTTTCTAAGAAACATTTAGCCTAGTGGAAATAAAAGCAATCATAAAGCATACACAGATAAGTACAGATAAATATTTATATAGTTAGTTCTCAGCATGGATTGTGTTTACCTCACAGTTATCAGTTTTTAGAAAAAAAAGGAGAAGTTGTAGTGTTTTAGTGTTAAAAGCTAGGATTTGGGGAGCAAAAGTGTGGATTGGACAGAGATCAAATTATTGTAGAAAAATACACAAGGATTTTATCAATGGTATTCACAACCACCTCTCTTTATTCAGCTTTGTCTTAGCTCTGATATTTGTTTTTGAAGAAATCATGGCCTACCAGTGTGCTCTCGTCTCCTACCAGCAACAGGGACAGAATTACTTTTGAATTCAGGGTTTAATTTTGAAATTAACTTTGCTTTGCTCTCCATTTCTACTTTCTGAGCGTTAAACTAATATTTGTTATCTTTCTGCTGCATTGCATTTGGAAACAGATTTGTTTGTGATGTCACAGAATCTGTTCCTGTGTTTCAACAAAGAAACAACAAATGGATAATTACCTATACCCTGTTGAGAGGAAGTTTTACCCACATGGTTATTTACATCTTCTTAATTGCCATTGGCATTTTCTTTCATCTTTATACACATATAGAGGAAACCATTGCTGCTGTCATGTTCCCATGTTACCCCCTCCACTAGCTTCCCTTCACATTAAGGGAAATAAAAATCAAAGCCCTTTTCTGGTCCAAAAGGCCTTTGATGAAATTTCTCCTGGATATCCTTAACATTTCTTTTCCTTTTTAAATAATTTTTTAAAGATTTTATTTGTTTATTTTTAGAGGGCAAAGGTTAGGGAGAGAAATATCAGTGTATGGTTGCCTCTTGTGTGTCCCCGGCTGGGAACTGGCCTGCAACCCAGGCATGTGCCCTGACTGGGAATCGAACCTCGATCCCCTGGTTCGCAGGCCCGCACTCAATCCACTGAGCTACACCAGCCAGGGCATTTCTTTTCTTTTTTTAAAAAAGTATTTTGTTGTTGTTCGAGTACAGTTGTCTGCATTTACCTCCCTTCCCCCACCTCCCTCCCCTGCTTCCACACCACCTTGGTTTTGTCCCTGTGTCCTTTATACTTGTCTCATTTCTTTGAACCCACAGCAGGTGTGCTGACTCTCCCACGCATCCTCCTCTCCTAGGACCTTCACAATTTTTACTTCCTCCACCCAAACATCTTTTTTCTTCAAATATTTGTGTGCTTTCACATTATTTCATTCAGGTTTCCTCTCAGATTTTTCCAAAATATCTGAAAACCAAGTAATACTTATTTTCTATTATAAAAGAGAATTTATTGATTTTTTAAATGCAGTTTTTCTCTATAGTTATTTGGCTCTAAGTTTTTTAAAGTTCTTTCTGTAGTGGCTGCTATTAGTATGTGCAGAGCAGTATCTGTACAAGACAGTGGCATCAAATATTTTTGTGTTGTTTGGTGAGATACAACAAATAGAAATGCATGTTCATTAATGGCATCCTTCCTTAGTCTGAGTTTTATTGCACATCCTCAGGGTGCCCGGCTCTTTTGTCTCATCTTCACTACCATCACTTTCGTGCACGTGGCCCTCTCCTTGTCCCTGTCTCTCCTTTGCCCACCTAACTCGAGCGACACTGGCTTCCTTTCCCTTGATTTAATGCACTCGCTCCCTTCTCCCTTAGGGACTCAGCTTTTCCTGCCCGTCGTGTTTGTTCACCTGTCCTGAAAATCATATTGCATTTCTGCCATCTGCCTCTTCACTATATTGACAAGTCAGTGACTATTCCCTTTTGCTTGTTACTGTTGTGTCTCTGTAGCCAGCCCCCTGGCCAGCATCCAGCAAATATAATTAAGTAATTATTGCTAAAGAAACAAAGCTAGCATGGATTGTAAAGTGCCATATGAGTGGCTTGGACTTAATGTGTGGAACGGAGGAGGATAGACTCGTTGCTGTCTGGGGTGATCAGGAGTTGTGTTGAGGAGAAGGTCAAGTTTTATCTCACCATTGACGCGTGGGTAGGATTTGAGTAGTTAAGGAAAAGTAAAGGGCATTCCAAGCAGAAGGCTTGGTGTACACAAGCATACGTTCTTGTGGACTTAGTATTAAACATTGACTGTAACACAGTCAGAGGGGCAGAAGACTTCTTCCAGGGCAGAAGACTGAGAAGAGTCTGAAGTATTGTTTGAGGCCTGACTGGGGAGCAGTTGAATGCCAGGCTAAGGAATACAGGGGGCCCCCACCGCTATTTGAAAATGGAGCACTTCTGTGGAAATGTGCCTGTGCCAAAATGGTGTAAAGCGAAGAAGCAATTACTATTAACTTGCAAGGAAAATTTTTTCGTCATTCCCAGGATGAAAATTCAACACACGCACGAATGTCTTTATTTCCTTCATTATGATCAAAATGCTTAATTACGTCCAGTTTTATACCAAGCATAACACCTTCACGAGCTTTTCAGATACCTTAGGACCCATCTTGTTAAAGGATGCACAACATAAATTGAGATAGAGCACAGATGCTCACCGGCTATCGCAGCCTGGGGCCGGAACGTTAAGTGTGGTTTCCAAGGAAGGAGCTCCGCAGGGCCACTCTGGCTGTTGGAGGTTCTGCTGCCTGTAATAACTGCTCTCTGCAAAAACAAACACTGAATCCTATTTTTGCTTTTGGCCCTGTTTTGTAATAGCAAAAATCCTCTTGTGATTTTTTTTGAGTAGGCGAAAACAGGAAGTAATGTATGTCTTCCATAAAAGTGGAGTAGTGTACTTAAACTTACAAATTGTTGTATCAATTCTATCTTAATAAAGATGGAAAAGTATATATTGAAGAAAGCGAAGTGGTGTAATGCAAACTTTCGAAAAGCAGGAGGAACCTGTTTACATTTATTGTGTCCGTTGATTTAGGAATTTCTGGGAATTTTGGAGTAGTTACTCTTGTCTTCATATATCAGAAAACAGGGATGGAAGATGATTTGGAAAAAGAGTTCTCAGTGAATAAAGGGCTCTAAAAAATCATAAAAGCTTGAGATGGGGAGGTGTTCTTGAGGGGCTTGTGGTGGAAGGAGCAGACAAAGGGAGAGAGATTATGGTGGAAACACCATTCAGGACGTGTGGACTGAAAGAAGCTGGGGCACGAGGCGGAATGCGGTGTTGTGGACAGAAATTCGGCGGACCTAGAGGAGAACCTAACTGAGCGTGGATGGCAGTTTCCATTGTGAGCTCTTGATTAGGGTGCTGAAGACAGGTTTAAAATCTTTAGACCTGTGAGAAAGGCTTCAATTAATTGTAGGGTGTCAAATAGGGGCTCAACACAAGATAAATTAAACAATAGGTAGTGCATAGAGCTGTTTTATATTTTGTAAGCTTTCATTTCATAAAATTCAGCCAATATTGTTAGAATTTTTCATTTTGTTAAACTTAGCATAAAAATCTGTGTGTTCACATAAGTGGAATTTAAAAAAGGGGGACTCTCACAGGGTTAAATGTCTTTTTTTCTTTTTCTGTTTTAAAAATATTTTATTTATTCATTTTCACAAAGAGGGGAAGAGAAGGAGGAAGAAAAGGAGAGAATCACCAACGTGTGGTTGCCTCTCACTCACCCCCAACTGGGGACCTGCCTGCAACCCTGGCACGTGCCCTGACTGGGAATCGAACCAGCAGCTCCTTGGTTCACAGGCAGCACTCAATCCTCTGTGCCACACCAGTCAGAACTCTCTTTTTCTTTCTTGCTGACATTATGCACATATAAAACCACATCGAAGATATATAATGTGTAAATATCTTTCTGCTGCTTTATGTACATTCCTGGTTGAATCTGAGACTATCTATTAAGTGAAAATCTTTTTCTTGTTCTTTGTATAAACTTTTTTATAGAAATAAGGCAAATTCTCTGAAGACTTCTTCCCTTTCTCTGCTCTTCAGAATTTCATTGCCCCTGATAATAATGCTCCTAGACTTGTCTCAATCCTCAAAGAATGCCATTCACTGCAGCAGGTGGTTTAAAAATGTTTACTTAAGGGTGGATAAAGAGTTCCCACCTCCCATAAAGTTCCTGTGTTAAAACTCCCAGTAGGTATGACGTTTCTTCTTTTTGTGCAAGATTGTTAAAAAGTAGTTACCATGATGGGGCTGGTTGATGCATGGTAATGATGAAAAGCAGGGTGTTTGGGATTCCACATGAATGGTAGGAACCCGAGGTGTCAGAGAAGCCATATATTAAAGAGAATTTGAATTAGAAACTGAATCCCAATCTGCCACTGGGAACATTTTGATCATTTTGATTTATTAAACTTTTATAACAGCATTCGGATGGAGTGGAATTAAGACCCTTCGGTCTTGGATAGTTTGTGGTATACCAACCACTATGTAGCCGGTGTCATTTTTGAAAGTCCTTTTAGCAATCAGTGAAAAAGTAAAAAATGGAAGCGTGAGATTTATTTTAAATGGCACTTTTTCACAAATATCCTTGCTTCTACCTTTAAATTTCTTCTGTTTGCACTGCATCAAGGATAAACTCATTATGACTTGCAATTTCAACATGCTAACTACCTTAAATTTTTATTTTTATGATCAAACACACTCAAAACTCTAATAGATTCTGTATTGAAGTTTTGCATTTATATATAGTTACAGGCTGTCTTTTCTTTTTTTGTTGCATGTACCTTTGCACTCAGAGGCATTGATGTCCGGGTATAGTTTGTCTTTCTGAGTTTTATGAATAAATATTAAAATTGAAGTACTAATGCGATTCTGAATATTCAGTTGCAAAAACAAAATAAAAACATTACATTTCTGTAAAACTTTTGGGTTTCTTATGACTCAGGTCTTTCAGAAATAATCTCTTAGCATCAGCAAGCATGTTCTTTTCTGAACAGTGGCTCCATGATAGGGAGAAATCATTTACTATTAGAGAGGCACTGGAGGTTGAAGGCATTACAAGTTCACACTAGGTTTTGCAGCCACAAAGTGTACTTAGCTGTGAATAAGGAATGATACAAAAGACGGATGAGACAGAGTTCAAGGAGCAGTAATGTGAGGGTCCAGGACTATCATTCCAAGCTGTCTCTGCAGTGATGATGGATGGCTTGGTGGCAAGAAGTAATAATGCCAGATGATGAAAGATGCATCTCAGCATCTCGAGCCGCTGCATACTGGCTACCTGTTGGAGTTCTGGGGCATAATGATTTCCAATTTCCAACCAAAAGGTTTGCTGCATTTAGCAACCCAGATTTTTGGCAGCTGTGAAGGAAGCAGCAGCATATCAAACACTCCTGCACATTGTAAATTTAATTACCTCATGTTTATGCATGGTACTTGTTGACAGGCTCTTGTAAGCTATGCTAATATGGAAGGTAATTTGTTACCTTCAGAAATCACTTTCCATGTGTCTTCTGATCATTATCATGAAACATGATAAATGATCTAGCCCATGAAGTATAAATGAAAATGAAATGGATAATTGGATTCTATGTCTAAATTGTGTCTGGGATACTTGCAGCAATTATAATTGAATCTGTCTCATAAAAATGCATTTGGCAATATATTAATGACCTTTTATCACCTTGAACCTGTGGTGTTTTACAAAACTACTGTTAATATGATTGCAAAAAATTTGTCACACTTATTTTTTAATTCTCCCACACCCTAAATTTTCTCTTTTCTTCCTTTACTTGCCTAATGTTAAACTATCTTGTTTATCGACAATGAGTTTAAGCAGTTTATACTAATAATCTTCTTTTGATACTGAACGTAAAGTGTTTTGTTGTTTCAGAGGCCCTGATTGAATGGTTAGGAATGGCACGAGACATAATTGAAATGGGTTTTATGAATACCTTTTATCATGAGCAGCACATGTTTTTCTGCTGGGTGATGAAAGTGGGCCCTCTTGCTGATGTGCGTGTTTTCTTTGATTCTTAAAAGAGAGTGTCTCTGAAATACCCAAATAAAATGACATTTGTTCAAAATATCACTTTTATCCTTTTTCTCTTGCATCGCTTCAATTCACTTTAACAAAAATTTTGTTATAAACAAAAGCATTCTTAATTTATTCATTGATTTGATTAACATGTTTGATCCTTATCATAGGAGAAGCATTGTATTTGTTGCTGATAAAAGTGACTAGCGATGGGAATATCTAGTCTTTAAATTATAATTTCTTTTTTGTACTCGATACTGTAATTCCTTCCTCTCCTCTCGTTTCTGTCCGTGAAGGTCCAAGAAGCCAATAAACCTTCTGTTTATGCTTTTTCCATTTTGATTTCCAACTTAAAAAACTGTCTTAAATTCAGTTAATAACAAATATGTGGACAATAAAAAGATATCTGAAAATGTGACCATTGTAATGAAATATGTCAATAAGTAGAGCATGTCCTTTTGGGCTTATTTCTTGTTGAATCTT
>PVKM010026494.1:0-19300 GCA_004027735.1 Carollia perspicillata | reverse complement strand
TTGTGGTCAGATTAAAGAGTCATTGAAAAACAGAAAATCTTGTTCACTGACCCTATTGAAAAGAAATTAAAATGTAAAATTTGTTCTGAACAAAGCAAATTAATTCTCAACAGTCACATGATTTTACCAGCTCATTGATGTAGAGAAAAGATATGTTAGGGGAAAACACTTAAATCACAGCATCAAGGGATAGGAGTGCTTTCTGTTAAATAATGACAGACAGAGAAAGTTGCTTTGATGGTTTTTCAGGGAACATCTTGTTATAAATTATCATCTTGAGTCATGCTCATTATTTTTCACTTATATTGGACCATTAAAAATCATTGAAAACAAATGTTTAGGTGTTCTGAAGCTAAACCATACTTTATTTCATTTTTAAATATTTTTATTTATATGATTGTTGTTGGCACTATTGCAGGTGTCTGCTATTTTTTCCCCTTTGCTCACCTCCTCCCAGCCCCCACCGCCCCTGGGCTTCACCACACCGTTGCCCCTGTGCCTGGGCTTTGGGTTGATGTTCTTTGGCTAATCCCTTCGCCCACTCTGCTCCTTTCCCTCCGCCCCCGACTGGGAAGCTCAGGCATTTTTTTCTTTCCTGCCTCAGTGAGTTCAGTAGAAGAAATAGGCTGAATTCTGTACGTCTTGATTGTTTAGACTTTTTCTTCTAAATATTAATTCTCTTCATAAATCACTGTGAATGGAGAAGATATGGAACCAAAAGTTATATAGGATTCTGCCAGGTGATCCAAAATACATAAATAAACAGGCAAACAAAAAATGAATAAATTTCAAGTAATTTTGGAAGGAGTGTTGGTCAGATAGGCAATAAGAGTTCCACACAAAGTCTGTCCTGGCTGGTGTGGCTCAGTGGATTGAGTGCTGGCCTGCAAACCAAAGGGCGGCCAGTTCAATTCCCAGTCAAGGCCAGTGCCTGGGTTGAGGCCAGGCCCCCGAATGGGGGTGCACGAGAGGTAACCACACACTGATGTTTCTCTCCCTCTCTTTCTCCCTCGCTTCCCCTCTCTCTAAAAATAAATAAATAAAATCTTTTAAAAAAATGAGTTCTACACAAACTCCAACACTAATTCACCTCTTCTGTCATTTGGGAAAATAAAAGAGTGGCATTGAATAGCCTCCAAGGTTCCACTTAATTCTTACCTTGCATTGTGAACAATAGATAATTTTTTTGTTTACTCCTTATTTTTAAAGTGTGAAGAACAAAACCCAAACAGGAAGCATTTCATTAGCCGTGTTCTCCCCGATGCAGTTCGCTGGGTCGGCATTGGGTTCCTCAGCGTCATGGAGGCCCGCGTTCTCCAGCGACACAAAACACTGGTCTGAGTGTGCTCGTCATGACGGTCGGGGTCATCTGTCCTCGGAGACAGGAGTTCGTGAAAACAAAAATCAGCGCCAACCCCAAATAGTCGTGTTGGCGGGGACAGAACTTTCCCCCCTCCTGTGTTCCTAGGCCTCTTGCGTTACCGAAACCTCAATACTCCATTTTAATTGCTTTTGTTCTGACTACAGAATGTTCTGTGGGTCCACCGCACAGGGTGATTAATGGGCTCAATATCCGTGTGTTCGCTGCCAAATTGAATTTAGCATATTTGCTGCAAGTGATCACTGGGGCCTTTGTAGACACAGAAAGAAAGCAAATTAATAATTAAAAACAGAACAGCTATCTGGTGGTCACTTTTAACTTAATTTGTCAGGGGCCAGGCCTACAACGTATAGTTCAACGCTCCACTTCAGTGACTCTTGCGCCGTGATGTCCGGGGAATGGAGATCACGAAGGCGTGAGACGACAGATCTTAAACCCAGCAAAAGCTGCTTCGGGGAACATTCTGGGGTGAGGGTGTGGTTGGGGTGTTATCTGAAAAACGCCTTCTCTGTACTCCTTCCTTTTATAAGATGATCTCAAAAATATGTATTCTTTTGCCTGGCGGAGGAATGCAGAAGAAGGAGTAAAAAAAAAAAAACCAAAAACACCAAGAAGGCATGAGTTCAAAAAAAGATTGTGAAACGCTCCCCTGTCCAGATGGCCCCTCTGTCGCCTGTGGAGTGTGATAAGGATGAGTAAGAACCCGGAGGGCACAGTCCTGCATCTCCGCCACGCAGCGCCTGGCGCAGGAGAGACACCAGTTGGGTTGAATGGATACACAAAAATGTGATTGTGTTGGAATTAGCCCTGTCTTTCCTACAGGTACAGACAGCAAAGTTAACTGAATCTTCTGCCTTTTAAAAATCGTCCTTTGGTTCTTGAAAAAGCTTGTTTTCCATTTGTTTGCTGGAAGGAACAGAATGGTCTTGACCTTGAACATCTGCTTATTTTCTTTCCCCCAGGAGCAACCAAGTCCAGGGTGTGGTTTTGAGACCCGTCCTCACAGAGTAGTTAAGGGCCAAAAGCATTTATTTTTGCCAGACACACTCTGAATTTCACAAATGATACATGAGGATTAGTGAACGGTGTTCACTGTAGCATTAAAATGCCTTTTTTTCATGGCCAGATACCACATTAATTTGTGTCTGCAGGAGATGTTCAGGAGAGCATTACCCTGTGAGGTTACATTTGGATCGGTTTTACTCAAGAAAGGGACATAAAAATAGGAGCCAAAGTCCCCCACAGAATTCATAAGGCAATATGATTTGTTTTCTTATTCATGAATGCGACTGAAGTTGTAATGGTGCCTTCATAAATTTTACACCGCTGCGAATGCGCGATGTCAGAAGGTGCTCTGTCTCTACAACACTGTGAAACTTTCCAGAATGAATTAACATTAATGTTACCATCGGCCGATGATGATTCCCTACATCTCAAAATTCACGTCCATTGTCTGAGTTTCTTTATGAAACACGGTGGACGACAGGGTGCGAATACAAGGTAAGCTGCAGAGGAGGTGTGAGCACAGTGTTCTGAGCGGGTGGGGGAAGAACGTTTCAGCAAAGCAGCATTGCGTACCCGCGTTCCAGATCACATCTGCCACAAGGCACTTCGTGCTTCCGAGCGACGAAGGAGTATGTGTGTATGGCGTGAGTGTGAACCACCTATTTATACATATAAATGCATTTCAGGCCTTTCCATTCCGTGGTTTTACCTGGAGATGTGTTGCAGGACCGTCGTTTGCGCTTCATACAAAAAGCCGTGGGCATACTCTGCTTATGTTAAAAGAGTTGATTTAGGAAAAGGTAGTCATAGAAGCTCGTCTGCAGAGTGACGTTTCAGTCAAGCCCAAGGTAAAGGGCTAGTAAATAATATATTTAATAAGTGATATGCAGAGATTTGGCTAAATCCCAACCCTAAATTTGTAAAGTTAACCACTGTATACTCTTTTACACAATCCAGTTATGGAGCGCGTTTCCCTATACTGGACGTGAGTTTTTAAAAGAAACTCTTGAGAGCTTAGGGAATGCCTGTACTATTCGGAACTTAGAGCATGAAAGACACTGAAAATCTGTACCGAGTCTTGTGTGTGCCCCTTTGAGGTGGTCTCTTGGGCAGAATGAACCCTACGTCTAACTCAGATTAATATTTTGGGGGTTTTGTGTTTGTGCTAGACAGTGTATCAGAATTCTTTATTCACCTATTGCAAACCGACAGTTCTGGAGTTAGTTTAATTACCAAACAGTTTCTGCCAAATTGAGATGCTCTTACACTGTGGATATCATTACTAGGCATGTGTGTGCGAAGGATTCGAGTTCACATATAGTTAGTGGCTAACAGTGACAGAGCGAGATTATAAGTGCAACACGGGTGTTGCTAACAGTGTGGATTCCTCACATGGTATATTTGAAAAGCCACTCCTCTGTGAAATCTCTGTCTCGACATAAATTCCATAATTAATATAAAACATAAAAACGTTTTATTTTTAAAAATAAGCATCTAATTCATTAGGATAAGCAGGTTAAAAGAAAATGATTCCAAGTTAAAACAACCTAGCATACTTATCAAACTCCAGTAAGTGACGAGAGAAAAATGATAAATATTTACAGGGACACTAAAATGATAAGTTAATAGAGGAAACATGAAATGCAGAGCAGATTATTTGCCTCCTGAAAATGAAAACTTCTAAACCTTAATAGATATTCTTTCAGAATCCGACTTTGACTTTGAAATATGAACTATAAGAGTCTCTGGCTTTTCTTAAACAGTGCAATAGGAAGTGATTGGTCTCTGAACTCTATGGAACAGTAAGCATATGACTGTTACTCAGTCATATCAAAGAATGGAGAATATAATACAGATAGAGGTTAAGCTGGCTTTAGCATTGACAAGTAATATCAAAGGCTGACACCGTTCACACTAGCACTGTAGAAATATTGGAAGGAAAAGAATCTCTTTATAACTGCTCCTTTAAAGATATAGGAACAGCCCTGGCTGGTGTGGCTCAGTGGATTGAGCACCAGCCAATGAACCAAAGGATTGCCAGTTTGATTCCCAGTCAGGGCACATGCTTGGGTTGCAGTCCAGGCCCCCAGCTGGGGGCATTCGGGAGGCAACCACACACTGATGTTTCTTTCCCTCTCTGTCTCCCTCCCTTGCCCTCTCTCTAAAAATAAATAAAATCTTAAAAAAAAAGATGTAGGAACAGCTCATGTGTGTGTGAGTGGATTGTATACTAACAGAATAAAGTAAGTACCATATTGAACCAAAACTATATTTCATGGGGCCCAGGATTTCACCTTCAAGGCTCCTAGAGATAATTTTGGCCTCTGTTTACTATTATTCATTATAGTCGCATCAAAATATTATGCCTGCATTATGAGCATATTGCTTGAATTCCTTCTTCTCAAACAAAAGCGTATTTAAATTGGTATTTCCAAAATGGTTTCATCAATACTCAATTCTAAAAATGCCACAGTAAAAAAAAAAATTCTACACCCCGAGAGTTTTGGGAATGCTGCATTTTAAATTCCCTCCTGGATACTGGGAAAAAGATATTAATACTCGCCCAATATAATGTTTTTTGAAAAGACGCACCTTAGTCATAAGCAGCTCAGTCGAGTAAAAGTAAATGAAAATGACTGGATTTTTTTTTTTTTCATTTTAAGGGGTGGTCAGTTAAAACTTACTAAACCTAACATTTAATAAAGTATATGAGAAACACTGAAATTGCCCATTAACTTTTCTCACAAGCAACTCTTGATCTCTTATTTCTCTCTTCCCCAAATTGTATTTGACATTCCATTTAAAATCCGAAGGGTGTAATGAAAGCATGTAGGCTAATGACTGTGAAGTAGCAACACCAGCTGACATTTAATGGAGTAGACGGGCACGGCTCACACCGGAGGAGAGGTGAGGGCTGGGAGGCACACTGGCTTTACAGGGTCTACTTATCCTCATCTTCTATCTGTCTCTCTGGGGAGGATTACTTAGCTCTCTCCTAAACATCTTCGTAGGTATTCCACAATTTCATGTGATTTACAGTTTACTGATAAAGAGAGAGCTAAAGCTATTTAATACTGTTTAGTATTTTGCTTTCAAAATATTCGCAGTCCCCAAAGAGCCCGTGTGTCACGAATGATAATGTAGGTAGATTCACATTTCTGGTTCTGTTAACGTGATGATTTTGTGTCTGTCGATTATTCAATTCACTGAAAACTCAGTGTTGGAAGTTGAGACAGGGAGGCGCCAGTTTTGTAGGCGTCAGGTCCGGTACCTGAGGTGACCGTTCGTTGCACACCTGGGAGGTCACACGAGTCGTTCTAGGTCCCACTTGATGTACATCAGCAGGTCACATTAACGACTTGCCCTAGATTTCTGAAATGAGGGCCAGAACCTCAGGTGCATTGCACTTACTCAGACAGTGGAGAATTTGCAGAGAGCCAAGGGGAGGTCCGAGGCTCATTCGGTCACATGTTAGACCTTTAACCATGTTTGTATGCAAGCTTCAGGTTAAAACGACAACCCTATGTAGTGGGTATGGATTGCAGTTCAAAAACAGAGCTGCACAAGAAGCCAACTTAAGAACCATCTCAAGAACGAGCCCCTCCACACTGTACGACGGGACACGTGATAGGCTGTGACCACTTGATCCCTCTGAGATTATCCTGGTAAAGACTGAAACAGCTATTGTAATCTCATCCCTAATGTCTAATGGTTTGGACCCTC
Source organism: Carollia perspicillata (assembly GCA_004027735.1). NCBI lineage: Eukaryota > Metazoa > Chordata > Mammalia > Chiroptera > Phyllostomidae > Carollia > Carollia perspicillata. The sequence goes on along the minus strand of PVKM010026494.1, from coordinate 13,191 downwards.
CATAGGGCAAAGTCAAGTCAAGAAATGGTATATTGAGTACCTGCTCTGTACACAGTATATTCGACACAGAGAAGTGTGGCCGAGACCAAAATAATGTCTCAAAGTGCATCTGCCTTTGTGACATGACAGCATTGTAACGGTTAAAACGGAACCCCCTTATGGTATATAAGCCCACGGTAGTCAATTTCATATGAGATAGCAAAAGGATTCCAAGAAAGTTTTGTGGACCACGGACGGACAAGAGAAAGAGAATTTTTTTTAAAGATTTTATTTATTTATCTTTAGAGGGGAAGGGTTAGGGAGAGAAATATCAATGTATGGTTGCCTCTTATGTGTCCCCTGCTGGGAACTGACCTGCAACCCAGGCATGTGTCCTGACTGGGAATTGAACCGCGATCCTTGGCTTCACAGGCCTGTGCTCAATCCACTGAGCTACCCCAGCCAGGGCAGAGAGAGAAATTTTTAAAAAATTGTTCGAGACAAGAGCTCTTGTCCCCATTAGGGAATCAGATACCTGCAGAGAGGTGGGGTGCCAATGTATATTCATGTGTTTATCTCATCACAGGATTTTTTTCTTGTCCTTTATGTGTTCACGATTATCTAGGCAATTCCAAAATTGCCTCTAGACAGATAATTGCCTCTACTTTCATTTGATCAGTATTTCTGAAATTGGTGTGAGAAAAAGGTAGCATGTAAGAGTGGGAATGGAAGAGGGAGAAAAGAAGGAAGAATGAATTCCTAGTGGAAATCACAGTGAGGAGAGGGGGCGTTCCTAATATGCTAAGGAACTTGAAGTTGTAACAGATATCTGTCGGTGCTGGTCTTCTCAAACAGAATGAAATGTCGTGTATAATAAAATGGTTGCAGGGGATCTTTAGAAGATATATTCTCTGAAACACCCTTTGGGTAATGAGATCAGTCTTGGTAAAGTGAGTCCGTTGCTTCTTGCTAATTTGGTACATGGTGAAAAATGAGAGTCGCTGTAACTCCAGAGCAGAAAAGAATCATAGCTCTTTCCTCCTAAATTCATGGACCTAGCATGTAGATTGAGAAAGATCGCCAAAGCAAGTATTCCAAAGAATTTCACTTGAAACTGGGAGGTCACATGAGTGGAAAGTTCTTCCGTTTCAATCAGAAATCTGTGGTTCGGTAATACCCTGATGTACGTACATTGAAACCCAAATGATCTTGCCAGCAGTCGGTGAGTTATCATCAATCACTAAACCCATTCAGAGGACAGTGGTGGTGAACATTTCAATATTTCACTCAGTTCCACATTATCTATAGAAATCTCTTGTACAAACTACAATTGAGACACCCTTTCCTTCCATGCACCAGGCTGAGGGTACAGCAGGAAAAAAAAGAAAGAAAGAAACAAGGAAATTATATTTGCAAGTGCACCGGTGCTTTCTGGAAAATACAATGGTGTCAGATTCACATCAGCGCACATTTACCCTTAAAACAAACCTCTATTATTTTTGGCTTCAGTGGTCACTGAACTAAGAAAAAGGCCAATTGGTTTTAGGGGAAAAATGAACCAAACATGTGAGGCATTGAACCAGTGACTGAGAAGTCGCTTTGAGGTGAGTTTTACTCCATGCACATTTTTTAAAACTCTGAATATTTGCTATTACACAGAACCTAGATGCCTGCAGAGAAATCTGGTGGAAATGCGCAATACACGTACCTAGGAGCCTTCCCCTCGCCCCACAAAACTTCTCATTGCTTTTCCTGTTTTATGTCGTCTAAAAGCCCCGAGATTCTGACTCTGGAAATAGACAGCTTACAGAATGTTACCCAGCTCCAGCTCGGTACGCAGCTCCTGAACTTCAGACACGTCACTTGACTTCAAGTTTTCATCAAGTGCTAATATATGCGAACTGTAGTTTCAACGTCTATAAAGATCAAATTTTTATTTTATTTTAAATTTAGCTTTAAAGGTCACCTATTTTAAAGAGAGGCATTAAAAGCATTATTTTATAAATGTTCTTGTCAACATGCCTAAGAAAATAGGCCTTGTGACGTGATTCAAGTCGCATTTTAAATACTATGCTTTGGTTAGATTTATGCTGAACCTAAAATTTGGCAGACAAATGTATTAATGTGATTTTAAATGCTGCCCTGGGCTTCACTTTTATTACTTAATGAGAGTATATGCCACAGCACAATTACGCCAAGAATATAGCTTCGGTGAAGGAGAAAAGATGATTTATTGTCCCAAAGGCTAACTCTATTTTTATTTTATATTAGAGGAAGAAATACACATTTCTGAGGTTGAAAATCAACCAGCAGCATTCTTTCTGGCCAAATTATGAAAGATCTAAAGACCACGAAACGTTCATTTTCCCTGTTGTGTTCTATGTATTTTAATAGAACCAATTCGCCATTTTCAAATTGTCACCTGAATTGTTCTTGATTCGATGACCTAACACAGAGTATATAGTGGCAAAGGTGGTGCTCTTTTCTTGGGCTTTATGTAAACTAAAACAGAACAGCACTGCGCAAAAGGGTGAAAGTCCTGCAGCCAGGAATCAGGTTGGAGAAGTTTCACGCCTCATTAGCACCTGTGCCATAAATGCAAGTGGAACAGTTTGACAAAGTAGTATTTCAAATTGCAATAATCTCAGGAGTGTTTACTTTAATGCTTCCAAATGCCAGGCAGAAGACGGTGAGAGTTAATAAACATCCCCAAATGGGTTCTTTATGATTAAAGAATATCAATGTCATTGGCTTGTTGTCCTGGGGATTTAAACTGAATCACATCAAAGAACCAGCGCTGTCTTTCAAGCTCCACACGCATTCTTTTTTCTTTCCCTAATTCTCAGAGTTTTGCATTTACGTGACGACAGACATCGCTGAGAAAAAGAGGCTATAGAGGAGTGACCTCTTTTAATAAAACAGCGTTGGTTTCCAAAATCGAACAAGTAGTCTTGGAGAGTCCGGATAACTTTGTAAACGAGACACTCCCTGTGGAGCTTACTCCGCCCGGTTCCAACTTCTCTGTCACCTCAGTGTTGCCTCCTATCAACGACACTCTTCACGTCGAGGTTTTCCTGCTTCTTGGCATGATGAGTCATTTTGATACTACCCTGGACATGTTCCGGCATTATGTTTGGAAGCTCGGAAGAGTAACTAAGTTTTCGGTTTTAACAGTTCTTCTCTGACATCACGCGGCCAGGTTGGAGTGAAAGTCCAGCTTTTCTCCCTTTTTTAACTCAGATATCATCTGGTGGCCAGACTTTGTTCCTGCTCTGTGGAGGTGGGATTTTAGGTTCCCAGCCAAGCCTCAGCTGATGCTCTCCTGGGCTGGGAAAGAAGAGAAGCACTTCATTACCTCTGGGCGGGGAAGGAAATCCAGTGTGATGGTGATGATGATGATTCTCCTCCTCCTCTTCCTCCTCCCCCCTCCCCTTCTTCAACACCACCTACTGTGCGGTGCAGAGAGGCTGAGGACAGGCCAGATAAGAGTCTGGCGAAGGTGGGAACGTAGACTTCTTCCCACCTGATCTTTGCTGATCAGGTGAAAATGGATCACTTTCCACGGTGTTTTGTTAGAGCAGGTATTGATGGTGTGAACGTGTTCCGTCTTGCCAGGATGCCCCTTTCCTGGTCCTTTGGGTAGAGAAATCTGGCTTTCGTGGGCATGTTTTATGGGTCTTTGTCCATTGGTGTGGCTGGCCTCTCCGGCACCCTGTCAGGGATAAGTGAGGCCAAAAGGAAACCCAGGGAACCCATAGCCGTGTTGTCCCCGGATGCCCATGTCCCTAGCCAGCCTGCCTCCAGGCTCCAATTTTCAGTCTCTTTACGCTTGTTTTATGTGGACTCTCAAGGGTTCGGGCCGTGCTCAGCAAGAAGAACGAGATGTGCGTGCCTCCATCTTGGTGGGGACCGGAAGTGCCCGCCGTGGGTTGATCCCCTGGATGTGTGCGTTCCAGAAGGGATCAGGCTATGGATGCTGGAAGGCTGGTGGCAGCACAGAGAGATTTTTTAAAATTTATCTTCATCGAGGTAACATTGGTGAATAATATAATGCATGTTTTCTACTGTACATTGTAATGTACACCCGCATATTCTATTGTGTGATTAACCACCATAAAGATAGTTTCTGTTCGTTGCCGTATATTTGACCCTCTTTACCTGGGTGGCCCTCCCTCCACCACCCCCTGGAAACCACCGTTCTGTCGTCTGTTTCTATGAGTTGGATTCTGTTTCATTTCATTTCTTCGTTTGTTACTTTTTGTTTTATATTCACATCTGAGTGAAACCATATGGTTTTCGTCTTTTTCCATCTGACTTATTTCACGTAGCACAATATCCTCAAGATCCATCCATGTCCTTGCAAGTGGTAACATTTCACCATTTTATTCTTGTTATTTCTGAGTGTATTTTATGTTCACAGCATTAAATAGGGTATTATTCAAGGTGTTTACTGAAACTACTTCTGTTTTGTGTTTTCTAAAAAATTACTCAAGCTGAGATGAAAATAACAGCACAAACAGATCATAGCGATTATCCCTTTAATAATTGATAACATTTAAAACAATAACATGTCTTAACATAGATTGCATTTTAAAGAAAACACGTGAAGTTCAAAGGTAATGATAGTTTATGTTTTATCTCAGGACAGATTTGATTTGTTTTCATGCTTGCTTGCTGCATAAGCACCCCAAAACTGACTATCTTAAACCAACAACAGTTTATCATTTCTCATAAGTCTGTGAGTCTGGAATTCTGCGAGGGATGAGGCGGGTGATTTTTCTGTTCCCCATGGAGGGTGTTGAATTGACTCATTTGTCTGCGTTCAGCTGGAAGCTCCAAGCTGAATGTGGGTTCAGGGAGGTGTTATTTGCACAGCTGAACCTCCTTTCTTTCCCACATGACCTGTGCACATGGGTAGCTTGGTCCTCCATATGGATCTAGGCAGAGTTCCAAAAAAGAAACCTTCAAAAACGGCATCCACGAGTCATCTTCAATGAAGCCACATATCAATTCTGCCAAATTTTATTGATCAAAACCAATCACAGCACTAGCCTTGGTTCAAGGGAAGGAGGAAAAGGCCCTACTTCTTGATGAGAGGAGAGATCCCGTTTCATTGCACAGGGTGTGTGGAAAGAAAGATACTGTTCTGTGATCATTTCCTGAGATAATGTGCTATCTAGACATCCTAGGTGGAGTTGCTTCTTTCATAACTTTCAGCTAGAGATGCTGTCACATTAGCAGCAAAATCGTTTCTTTCTAAAGAGTTGCCATGTTTAAAAGGCAGATCTCAAACACGCAGTCGAACTTGACACATCGAGGGACTAGAAGAGAAGAACAAACTCAGCCCACATTAACCAGAAGGAGGGAGGTGATGACAATGAGAGTGGAAATAAGTGAGACAGACACTGGAAGAAGAACAGAAAGGATCCACCAAAAACTAGGAGCAGTTTTGCGAGATTTTAGGAGTTTTCTGTCAATTTCCTTGTGCTCTGGCGTGGACTCAGAGGGTCTCGGCACTTTGTTTTATGTTCTGCCCTAGCACTGTCTTGACATTTTTAAGCCTTTTCGATCAAGAGACCTGCATTTTCGCTTTGCACTGGGTCCCCAGATTGGGAGTCAATCTTGTTTTTATGTTTAGAATGAGCTTTCTACACCTCACACTATTCTACCTGGCAAGTTTTCAAACATTTTTTTTTCAAGATACAGCTTAATATCAGCTTGTCTCCCAAAGTTATCCTGATTCTCCACCCTGACCTGCAGAGGGAATAAGCAGCTCTTTTCTATATATATCTTGGTTCCGTGCCATTTGGCAGCAACTCCTCCTATAGTAATTGTTTTTATGAATATTTGTGTATATATTTTTCTCCTCCATTAGTCCAGGCTTAAAAGCATGCCTTATTCATTATTACTCACTTAGTGATATCCCAGGGCATAGTCCGTGGCATATATAGTAAATATTCAATATATATCTGATTGAATCAGAGAACAGATGAACAGAAGAATGAAATGCAGTTATACACACTTGTCTTTAAAATAGCGAGAGCGGGCACTATAGATTTTCACACCAGATAAATTTGTTTGCTAATAGTATTCACTACCTATCTCTGCCAAAAGCACTCCATTATAATTTTTGTCCAGTCCTCCTATTTGTTCTTTATTGGAAGTATAAAACATACTCTGTTATCAAATATTGAATAACCTCCATGCAGTTATTACTTGAACTTGAGTGCTTCCTTTCAGCTTCACTTCCCAGCGGCAGTGGGAGCCACACACACGGTTTAACACTTACCAGTACGCCGCTCGGCCGGTCCTCATGAATTCATCTTTGCAAACCCATCCACAACTGGATTCTCAGTTCATGAAGGGGCTTTCACTTCTGGCCGGGCTCGGGGAGCAGGGACCAAATTCAACCTTCCATCTGGAAGAACCACAAAACCAGAGGAAAAATATGAAATAGTGATTTTTTTTTAAGACCGTGAGCAAGAACCAATAAAAATACAGTGATCCTTCAGGAATTCGAAGCAGATGAGGCGAGACCCCCCACTGTGTGCTCAAGCCGCCTCCCTGGAGTGTTTCTGGGCTGTGTCCTTGGAGGGAGGAGACGGAGCTGCAAGTCTTGAGAGGCCAAGATGGGGAGAGTTCTCAGGGAAGAGTACAGGAGAGGGGAAAGCTGCACAGAAAGGGGGCTCTGGAGTTCTCAGAAGGAGCCCTCTGGAATCTTCCATGGGATACTGGTTTGGCATTTGTGTGAGGGGGCTACCTGCAGCTGGAGAAAGAGCTACTACTGTGAATGGGGAAGGGGAACAGTACAGAGACAGAGAGGAGAACTTCCTGCCTCCAGGGGCTCAGGATGGAGCCCTCACAGAGGCGTGCCTGGTCAGCGGAGCCAAATCCGTCCTAGAGCCTGTGCTGCTCTGGCCCCCCCAACAGGGCTTCAGGGCAAGCCCCCCCAAAATGTTTGCAAGTGACCTCACTGAGTCATAGAACAAAATTTCAAATATTCATAAGAATAAGCACGCAGCCAGATGCAGCAAGGTAAAATTCACCATGTCTACTATCCAACCAAAGTTGATAGACAGGGAAAATAGCAGGAAAGTGTAACCCATAATGGGGAGAAAGAAAATAACTAAGGAGCAAGGGCCAAGGAATAACCCAGATAATAGAATGAGTAGACGAGGATGTTAAAAATAGTTGTCACTATTATAGGCCATATGTTGAAGAAACTAGAGGAAAGAGTGAACTTCTAGAGATTAAAAATCATGTAAGATGCAATTAATATAAATTTAGACATTGGAAAATATGAGTGAACTTGAAGGTGGAACTAGAAAGTATTAAAAAAACAAAACAAAACCCAGAGCGTATCAGTGAGCTATGGGGCACCATGGGTCCTGAAGGGGAAGAGAAGCAGTAAAAATGTTTCAAGATGACCCCAAAAAATGTCCAAATATGATTAAAACTATACATTTAAATACAGATGAAGCTCAACAAACGCCAAGTAGAGGAACAGGAAGAAAAATATCTTAAAGTGTAACAGGATCAACTTGCTTAAAACTGAAGAGAAACATAAAATTTTTAGCTCTTTGAGTATCACTGAATACAGTTCAAAACAGTGATATACACATAACTGTCGCTTATTCTATACTCATAGATTAATTTTATAAAATTAAATTGCTTTTCAGCGTATTTAAAACCTAAGGTCTTTCCGCCATTTATGAGTATTTCTTAGTTGGAAGTATTTCTTATTCTATGTATAGGAATAAGAAGGTAGGCAACAGGAGGCAAAGAACTTGGCAATGGAAGTTTTACTCTTAACTGAATTCGTTTGTGCAGAGTAAGAGATGTTGCAAAAGGAAGCCTTGTCTTTAATAAGATAATGGCCTAGTTGATGTTCGACTATGTAACTCACCTTGTAAAAATTTCCCTCTGTAATAAGAAACCGGAAGGGTAGTGTGGATGCACGGACTTGATCTTGGCACACATTACGAAGGGGACACTAATTGGTTCATCAATACATGCTCAGGTCAGATAAAGTGAAGTAATATTTTCGGAGAGCAGTTAAAATGAATCAGTCGCTGAATTGTCACAGTGGTGCCAAAGAGAGTTGATAGGTAGGTAAACAGATCGATAGACCTACAATCTTATGGACACATGGATTTAAGAAGTTTGGGAAATAGAGTGAGTATAAGAAATACACATTAGCTTACCAATGGCATTCATTAATAGAGGAACCATGTTATGTTTTTTTTCTTCCAAGTTCATTTCTTACTCCAAAACTAACCTACATGAAACCCTCGCCGGTCCTAATGGGGTAGTTGTCCAGTGTGCACCCCTTTCGTTATGCACCCCTTCTAGGGTTCACTTTTGGGGTTCCTCTGTCCGTCTTAGATTGTGTCCTTGTTATCTTTAATCTCCTTATCTATACATCCTCCCTAGCACTAAGGCATCACCTGTCAAAAGCATACAAAAGTACCTTTATTCCAGATGTAAATCAATCCTGTTACAAACCCTTTCAAAAAACAGTAGCTTTATACGGATACATAAAAGGCAATTGTCTTCCGTTTACCACAAATGCATTTCTCAGGGATGATGTGATGGTTGACCTCCAAACTTCAACTTAACCTTGCCTCCTTCTTCCTAAGGCATTCTTAGGTCTCTTTTTCTCTTTCCAGGCCACATCATTCCATTTTTCTCCAATGGTAAATATCAAGTGTGTTTTTCTTTTCAGTTTCAAAATGTTTATGCACAGCCTCTTCTGGAAGAGATCAAGCTGATAAACAAATGTGGGCGACGTGGCAGGGCCAAGTATCGGTTTGGCACAGACACTGGCACCCTTTCCAGGCAGTCTGGTTAAAGCGCCAGGAGCATCCCTGTTCCCGTCCGCTTAGTACGTTCATTCTTCCGAGACCTTCTCTCGTTGCACGCAGAATTGGCTTGGTTTTTTCGCTCTTCGGGTCTTGGGTCCAAGGACGTCGATATTGTGTGACATAGGGAATGCAAACTCATTTTTAGAATAGAAAAAGTTAACATATACAGCTTGTTACTGGGAGGGCATAAAAGATACCGAATAATTAGATAACTTCTTAGTGTCATTGCTTTTCAATTAATTTTAGTGGGGTGAGATTGTTTGATAGGATTAGATGGGCTTCAAGCGTGCATTTCTGTGATACATGATCTGTGTACTGTGTGCTCACCACCCAGAGTCAAGTCGTCTTCCATCACCATACATTTGAGCCCCATTATCCTTCATTACTCCCCCTGCCCCGTAACCACTATACTGTCGTCAGTGTGTATGAGCTTTTGTTTGTTTATTTTTCTTGTTTGTTCCATTCATTGCCTTCAGTTTTATATCCCACATATGAATGAAATCATATGGTTCTTAACTGTTTCTGTCTGACTCAGTTCACTGAGCATGATGTTCTCACAGTCCCCCCCATGCACAAGTGACCGTATTTCATCTCCTTTATTCTATTTTTTCTATTTCCATTTAGTCCCTGTAGACCCCTCACCTCCCTGCAATCACCACACTGTTGTCTGTGTCCATGAGTCCCTTTTCCTTTTTACTCAATCCCTACACCCGCTAACCACTGCCCCCCTTAACTATCATCCTGCTCTCTATCTATGAGGCTGTCTCTGTTTTTCCCTGTTAGTTCAGTTTGTCCATCAGATTCCAGGTATGAGCGAAATCACATGGCATTGGTCTTTCTCTGACTGATTTATTTCACTTAGCTTAATGTTCTCTGGGTCCATCCATCCTGTCACAAAGGGTAAAATTTTCCTACTTTTTACGGGCAGGTGGTATTCTGTTGTATAAATGTCCCATAGTTGTTTATCCTCTCATCTACTAATGGACACTTGGGCTGCTTCCATATCTTGGTGATTGTAAATAATGCTGCAGTGACCATAGGGGTGCTTATGTTCTTTTGAATTGGTGTTTTGGGTTCCTTTATATATATTCCCAGAAGTGGGATCACTGGCTCAAAAAGCAAATCCATTTTTAATTTTTTGACGTATCTCCAAATTGCTTTCCACAATGGTTGCACCGACGTACAATCCCACCAACTGTGCCAAAGGTTCCCTTTTCTCCACATCCTCTCCAGCGCTTGTTGCCTGTTGATTTACTGATGATGGCCATTCTGACAGGTGTGAGATGATCTCTTCTCGTGGCCACATTCTGTTGTGCGTGTCTACCGCATCTGTTTTATCCAGTCATCCGTCGGGGGACACTTCCGTTGCTTCCATGCCTTGGCCACCATGGATAATACTAATAGCTTTTACCATTGACTGTAAACTCCTACAGAAGAAAGTAATGGTCAGTGTTCTTCAATTTTTTTTTTCCATTCAAGAGGACTGCTGATGGGAGGAAAAGTAACAATGAAACACCAGACAATGGTAACCTTAAAAATCATTTAACAAGTGAAATATGCAGAACAGATGGAGCATTTCTTCTAAGTTTTATGTTTATAAAAGTGGTCTGTGTTGGGTATAAACCCTGAAACAAGGCGAGCTTTGAACACATGCGTGCATGTCTCTCATCTATAAGTGAATAATTTCTTCGTTAAAAAATGGAAAAGAGTTGCCCTGACCAGGTGGCTCAGTTGGTTGGAGCATCATCCCGTGCACCAAGAAACTGTGGGTCACGGTGCTTACCTAGGTTGTGTGTTCAGTCCCAGGTCAGGGTGAGTACGAGAGGCCCCCGATCGGTGTTACTCTCTCACACTGATCGGTGTTTCTTTCTGTCTCTCTGTCTCCCCCCTCCCCCATTCCCTCCCTCCCTCCCTCTCTAAAATCAATAAACACATCCTCAGGTGAGGATTTTAAAAAAATAGAAAAAAGGTTTTATTTTTCAATACGTTCATTCAGTTTCCTCAAACATGTAATTCCTTACTGATCTCCATAGTGAGAATTCCCGAATGGTGACTGATTCGATGTGAATTTTCTGGAAGCTTAAAAATGTCAGAAGAAAAGGGTTGGTTGATTTTCAGAACCTGGAGTAAGAGCTCACATTTTCATTTATTTAAATTTTTTTTCCAAGTGTAGTTTTTTGAGCAAAGCAACCTTGGAAACCTGAGAAATAGTTGCAGACCCCTCAGTGTGTGACAAAGTGTGCAGGCGAGGCTGCTGGTTAAACGAAGGCCCCTTTCCCCTGGTGACCGGCTCGTCCCTATTCTGGAACTGGAAATAGAATGAAAAGGCCCAGATTCCTCCAGGTCTGAAAGCCTGGGTAGTCAGCCTGGTTCTGCTTGGGTGGGACCTGATCTTTCGATAAACTTTTCCAAGTCTCCTAAATCCTCCCGAGGGCTTGCCGGCACTGAGAATAGAACTAAAACCTTCGGATTCCTCCGAATCTGAACATGTCAGGCCAGGATTACTTATTCTTTCCTGGTTTTGATCTTTATATAATCTTTCTCTAAATCTCTCACATTCTCCTTAAGGCCTCAGAGCATTTCGTTCTGTTTTTTTTTTTTTTTTCTTTCTGGGTGTGACATTGCCACGTGCTGCCTTTTTAGCATCAGAGCTAAAAGAGGCCAGAGAATATCACCTGAATCTATATCTTAAGGGTCAAATCAAAAAAGAAATATCCCCACAAGCGTGCAAGCCTCCTGTTGATGGCTTCAGCTTTCTCTATTTGCAGCAGCCCATTTACAATTTTGCTCTCATGAGACAAAGAACAGAACTAGTAAAAGGAAACTGGCAGAAAAGACATTCTTAGAAATCCTCTGATCCTCAGGATATCAAAAACAGCCATCTGTGCTTTGTTCATATAAAACATTCCGCATAATTTAATTACCTCTAAATGTATTCTTTCAAAAACTTGCATGCCACTTTGGTCTTTCTTTTGCTGATCTCGTTCCGATTAGACTGTTGCCAGTTCTGATGTGGAGAGAAAGCACCGTGGAATCGGGCTCCAGAGGATGAGAACCTTCACTTGTCATTCGCTAAATGCGATGTCAAGCCACAATTTAAGATAAATGCCTTGAAGACAACTCCGCAATCACAGATGTATTTTTAGAAGCGTCGAATTAGATTTCATGTTATCAACACTTCCACGATCCTCACAGGAAGTAATGAATATTTGAGAGAGAGAGAGTATACCGGGTCGTGATTGTTTTAGAAGCAGAAGCGGAGGGCAGTATCATCAAGGCACTTCACAGGATGAATAAAACTAATGACTAGAAAATTAATCAGAAAGGGTGTTCTAAAGATTTATGATAATACTTAATTTTTGAAGGTGCCAATAAATCAATGCAATATATTTTTATGTTTAATATGTGAAAAAATTATTTTTAAGAAGCACGAAATTAAAACGTGATCACCGTTCGATGGCGGCTTCATGTTATCCATTTATTTGATGGCTACTTAAAAAAATTTCGTCTAATAAAACGATCTATCCAGGAATGTGCATGAACAAAATCCAAGTTTTAGTCACACTCGCATGGGCAGTTTTCCTGGGATTTTGGGCTGCAGTGCACGCGAGGATGTTGGATAGCATCTTAGATTTTACGAAACACTAGAATTTTCACATGTTGACTATATATAATATTGTCTGTATTAAATACACCTAATAGACCTAAAATACCTGCAATGGCTAATTTTATGTATCAACTTGGGTGGGCCACAAGGTACTTACGTATGTGGTCAAATTTATTCCAGATGTTTTGATGAGATTAACATTTCAATCAGTGGGCTGTGAGTAGATTGCCCTCCATAATGTGGGTGGGCCTAGTCCAATCCCCTGAAGACCTGGCCAGAACAGGAGGACCAGCCTCTGCCGAGTGAGAAAGAATTCGCCGACAGATCACCTTCAGAATCATCGGCAACATTGGCCCTTCTTGATTCTATAGCAGATTGCCTTTGGACTTGAAGTGGAACATTGACTGTCCTGAGTCTCCAGCCTACCAGCTCACACGGAAGGTTTTGGACTTGCTGGCCTCCATGATCACGTGAATTAATCTCTAATAATAAATCTCTTTCTATGCGCATATACATCCAATTGGTTCTGTTTATCTGAAGAACACTGACTAATATAATACATAAAATACGTTACTTCTTGGTGGTTATACCCTTGGATATGAAGAACTCTCTCAGCATCCAATGTTAATTAATCATCAAAAAGCAACAAGATTGAATTTCATTCAAATGTGACTTACAGAATTCCCCTTTTAATTCCTAAAATGTAATGGAAAAATCAAGCCTGCTTCATTTAAGTCATCC